>JABMCL010002073.1:2295000-2312500 GCA_018857735.1 Alviniconcha marisindica
GTGACCCTGCGCGGCTGACAGAACGTTAAGATCCAATTACTAACTTACCATCTTTTTTTACCATCTTTTTCTTATTCCTATCGGCAGGAGGCCCTGGGCTGCCTGGACACGGCACGAGCGAATGCTGCCAACTTCCTGGCAGGTCAGGTGACCAGCATCCAGCGGGACGAGGTGTTCCACCTGGCCATCACTGCCTATGCCCTGTCGCTGTCGCAGGAAAAGTCACGCAACGCCTTCGATCGACTCTGGTCCTGGGTCCGCAATGACTGTAAGAACAGCTTTTTTTGTGGTTTGGGGATCTTGTGTTTAGGGGGGTGGCCGTCTTGTGTTTAGTGGGGTGGCCTGGGGTGGCCGTCTTGTGTTTAGTGGGGTGGCTGTCTTGTGTTTAGTGGGGTGGCTGCCAGGGAGCCAGCGAATGAACTCGTCAAGCTTAGGTTATTTGGAATCGGTGGGCATCACTTCTTTCCTCTCTTGTGATTTGGTGACTTGCGTTTTGAGTGGGTGTAGGAGAACGTTAAATGCATGATTTGTCCTGACGTAACCCTGTGCGGTTGAGGGGATGTTAGAATCCAAGAGCTAGCTAACTCTTTCTGCTGCTGTTGAATGGCCGTAATCAGCAAGGTGATGTGTCTGCTGCAGCAAAAGCAACAACACTTCATCAACACAGTATTCAAGATTCAAGATTATTATCTCATCAGAGAAACTAAAACATGACTGAACAGTAACTACATCGCAGTACACAATGACACATGTTGTATATTTTAAAACTCAGAGAACAGTTATTGAAAATACAAAAGTTGCATCCTTAGTGACATTACTTAGTGTCCTGTAAGTGGTATCGCTAAGAAAACCGACCTTCTTTCGCAGTTTCTGTCAATGTCACATAAATGGTATGTTTGGGAAAAGGGACCTTCTTTCATAGTTTCGGACAGTGTGATGTAAATGGTGTCTTTAAGAAAATGGACCTTCTTTCATTCCGTCAAGGTCACGTAAATAGTATCTTTAAGAAAAGGGAACTTCTTTCACAGTTTCTCTTTTGTCTAGCTAAATGATCCTTTTTAATGCATGTGTGTGTGTGTGTGTGTCCTTGCTTTCAGCGGAAGGCCTGTACTTTGCGGACCAGAAAGTTCCAGAGAACCCCTCAGAGATTCTGAACAATGTTCGTTTCCTGCACCCCCGCACGGAGCTTATGAATGACGGCTACGCTGTTCAGAGCACAGCGTACGCCCTGATGGCGCTCATCAACAACAGCGGCCCCAAGCTTCACCGCGACCATCTCATGATGTGGCTCAGTACCATGAGAAACACCGTTGGAGGCTTTGCTTCCACTCAGGTGGGTCCCTGCCTGTCTTCAGCATCAGCTTATTCTAACTCGCATCAAACAAGACTGTAACATTTGACAGTAATGGGCTGGATGCTGACCTTGGTCATTAAATGGAAGAAGAAAAACGCAGATCTTTGGTTTCACGGAGTGGCGCTTTCAAGACCACAGAGGAGTTTCAACATACAGTGAACCCCAAAGGGGAAAAAAAAAGAAGAACAGTGATTTTTATGACTGATGGATTGGTGCTTTCAAGATCACAGAAGAGTTTTGGAATACAGTGGACCCCAAATGGGAGAAAGATGAACAGCACTGATATTTAGGTTTTAAAGTTTGGTGCTTTCAAGTGGATCCCATTTGGGAAAAAGACGGAACAGCACTGATGTTTAGGTTTTAAGGTTTGGTGCTTTCAAGTGGATCCCAAATGGGAAAAAGATGAACCGCACTGATATTTAGGTTTCAAGGTTTGGTGCTTTCAAGTGGATCCCATTTGGGAAAAAGATGAACCGCACTGATATTTAGGTTTCAAGGTTTGGTGCTTTCAAGTGGATCCCATTTGGGAAAAAGATGAACAGCACTGATATTTAGGTTTTAAGGTTTGGTGCTTTCAAGTGGATCCCATTTGGGAAAAAGATGAACAGCACTGATATTTAGGTTTTAAGGACTGATGCTTTCAAGACAACAGAAGAGTTTCAAAAAGGCATTTGACCCCAAATGGGAAAAAGGAGAAGAGCAGTGATTTTTAGGTTTTGAGGATTGGTGCTTTCAAGATGACAGGAGTTTTGAAACCAGTGGAACCCCAATTGAAGGACCACCCTGATGAGAGACCACCCCCTCTTTTAAGACCCCTTTTTTCGGAAGCCTCCCACTTTAAAGACCCAGAGCTGCCAACTGCTACGTTTTTGGTTGTAGTTTACTCCACCCAAGGGCACTGCACTACATTCATGATCATATCACTATGCTTCCCCCCCCTTTCCCGAAAAACAAACATTGTTTATTTTTGATCTGGAGCTTGTGTGCCTTTTTTGTCTGTGTGGTGTTGGTTGTGCCACAGCTAATCAGCATTCGTGTTTTAAACCAGCTGACCAATTGTAGCGTTCGGTTCAATTCCCGCTCTTATGCATCACTTCCTGGCGAGACGACTTCCGTTTTCAATCAGTTCAAATCGCCATGCCGATGAGAAAAGCTGAAAGCGAGCCCCCAGGTGATAAATCTCATCAAAAAAACCTTCGCACCAAACTTTCCAGGAAGAATATATCTCCAGAAAAGTTTCTGTGCATCGTACAATCAACACAGAGCACCCAGCATGTTAAGTGCAGCGCCTGCTTCTTGAGACTTTATTGTTGCCCATGGCAGAATGTATGACATCGAACAACGCGTCAGCTGGAAGCATCACATCAACGCAGGAAAAGCGTTAGGAAGTATGTTGAATATTTCCCATTTTATGGGTTGTGAGATGCTTTCTTCACTGCATTTGGACATAATTCAAGCGAAAAATGTTTGCAGTGCACAACATCGCTCTTTCTGCAGCTGTTCATGCTAGACATCTGGCACATGTTTTTGAGAAATTGCGACAGGCGACCATATACACTACACTCAAAATCAAATTACCATGCTTAAAATGTGATTTTGCTACACTTAAGTCTACTGCAGGGTTGGCAGCTCTGAAGGCCACTGTTGCTTGACTTTTGGAGTGGTCTTATAAAGTCGAGCTCTGCTGCATATTTAAAAAAAAAGGGTTCTCATTTTTGAATGTGTTGATGAGTGGTCGTGTACATTGCTTGTTGGTTCCTTTGTGTAACAGGACACGTTAGTGGCCATGGACGCATTATCCAAGTTCACGCAGGTGGACCCCAACCGTAACGTGTTTGACTTGATGGTGCGGCTGGAGTCGACAGCCACCCCGACCTGGTACCGGGAACACTTCCTCACCAAGACTGATTACACCACGCTCTACAGGGACAGTGTGAGTAGTCATAGCAGCATGATTACAGGTTACTATTACAGCTTACTAGGACGGTGTGAGTAGTCATAGTGGCATGATTATAGCTTACTGGGACAATGTGAGTATGCACACACGTACACACACATGCACGCATGCACTCACTGACATGCATGCACACACACACATACGCATACACGCGCTCTTTCTCTCGCACGCACGTGCACACACACACACACACACTACAACTACATGCATTACTGGCGATGGGTTGGTACAATGAGAAGAAAATGACATCAGCATGCAGAAGCGTGACAGCGTGAGTAGTCATAGTAGCATGATTACAGCTTACTTAGTGTGAGTAGTCATGGTAGCATGATTACAGCTGGTGTGGTGGAACATTTTCTAACCAAAACAGACTGCACACCACCCTCTGCAGTAAAGTGGGACATTTCCTAACCAAGTAATGATTAACACTCCTCAGCTTAAACCATGCCTGAGGTTTGTCCAATGTTGTGTAAGAAGTTGTCATGTGCAACCATTGCCCACACCTTCCATACCGTCATACGTACAAATGTACTGTTACCTGCCATTCCGACAGCTGGACTGTGACTTTGGGGATTTCGAAAATGGAGTTGAACCCGTCATGAAAATTGCCACAGGTAATAGTAATCCTGACATGAACCTGCTAAAATAGCAGACGTTTTGCTTTAGCCCCAACGTTCTTGCTAGAGACAGTAAGATGCCAATGATGTATGTGTATGTGCTGTGTTGCATGGTAGTGTGTTGTGTGTTTCAGATTCCCATTGTGTGGGGGATGGTCAAGGTGTTGGCACAAGGCACCGGGCGTGCTCTCATGCAGGTATTTCACCTTCATTGTTCTAACTTCAGTTGAACTGTTCACCCTTTCAAAAAAAATGTTTTTAGTGTGAACTCTTTACTTTCTTTGAGTAAAGAGTAGGACCGCATGTGAAAAGGTTGCTTTGCCATCTTCAAGGTCAAGGTCGATGCAGTGAGGGCTTATATATTCTAAAGATAATATCTAAGACGTATCAGGAGATTTGCTATAACTGATAACCAGACCAAGTGCAATGATGATATCTAAGACATATCAGGAGATATATTCTAAAGCTGGTATCTAAGAGAGATATATAATATAACTTCTGAACTGCTGATCCTTTTACCGCCTGTTAGTTTAATGGGACGTCACTATAAGCCAAAGTGTTTTGTGAGAAGGTTGGATTGCTTTGTTCAAGGTCACAGAAAAAATAATTGAATGTTTGTCAGTCCTATGGTAACTGTACCACTGGTCTCTGTACAACCAAACTAGCATGTTTATGTGCTATAACCGATAACCAGGCCAAGTGCAAACACATTGTGAGTGTATACTGACAATAACAATGTGACTTATAGTGTTTAAGCACATGATGGGGAGGGGGAGGGGGTCATTTTGCCATGCAGAGTAACAAACCTTGTTTATTTTAGTTTGAGTTGAACTTGTCATCACCTTTGTTCTGGCTTGAGTTAACTCCTCTTCACCATCCATGTTCTGGCTTGAGTTAACTCCTCTTCACCATCCATGTTCCGGCTTGAGTTAACTCCTCTTCACCACCCTCATTCTGGCTTGGGTTAACTCTTCTTCACCATCCTCATTCTTGCTTGAGTTAACTCCTGTTCACCATCCTCATTCTGGCTTGAGTTAACTCTTCATCACCATCCTCATTCTGGCTTGAGTTGAACTCTGTCTTTTTGTTTTTTTATTCTAGATCAAGTTGAAGTTTTCACATTCTTCCTTTTTACCATTTTAGCTCAAGATGAATTCTGTACCTTGTTCATTCTAGCTTGAGTTGACCTCTTCTATTCTTTATTCTAGCACGAGTTGGAATGCTTCAGATTCATCAGCATAGTTTTATTAAGTTTGATGACAGCCTTGAAGGCAGACCTGTGTCCCATGTATTGTAATGAGGGCACAACCTCTTTTTGAGGCATCACTTGAAACAGAATGACAGCACACACACATGTGCTGGAACAGGTCTTTTAACTGATATACTGGTTTGGACAGAAATATGAGATGCAGAGTGAGAGCAATGCAAAAGCAAGAATTATTATTACTATAGTAATTACTGGGGGTGGGGGGGGGGGGGGGGGGGGGGGGATATTAAAACATAAAAACTATGATAATGCTATGAAAGACAATAATTGAAGGATGTGGGTTCGTCCAGTTTCAGTTTAGATTGTATCTGATTGTGTTTGTTGCACAGCTGACCACCACAGTGAATGTGGAATACCCGCATCTGCTGAAGAAGACCCAGCTGACAGACATGAATGACCGTGGGTCTGACCCCATCCAGTACTTTGACCTCATGGTGGACAAGGTTCAGTGGCATGGCCGTAACTTCTCCATCATGGAAATGTACCCATGTGCCAGGTAAATTCCACTTTTCACCTTGGGCACTTGCAGCTGGGGACTTTCCTGTGTGTTTTTGATCCTTGGTGTGTGTGTGTGTGTGTGTGTGTATTTGCATACTTTTGTATGTGTGTATTTGCATACTTGTATATGTGTGAGTGTGATGTTTGTTGACACTGTCTTGCGGTCAGGCAGTCGCACAAGAGGGATTACGACGCAGGAACGATCGGTTACAGTTCTCTGTTTATTCAGCAAACAAAGGAAGGCCTTGATCTCTAGAATGAGGCTCACATGCAGAGTAGCTTCCCTTGAATCGTCTGCTACTAGAGTGTAGATAGACTTGCATTGCGATAATACCACACCTCCCTCCCAAGTTATTTTCGAACTTTAGATTTAACCCATGGACAGTTTTCTATTGATTCAGTTTTTCATGACTGATTGTTTGTTTGAGGTGGGCTGAGATTATTTTCTACTGTATTCATTTATACTTGTACAAATCTGAACAGTTCAGTTTGATAAAGGAGATGCTGAGTCTCCAGCTATACTTCATGCAGCGCTTCACTGATATAGTTCATGCATGCAGACAGAGGATGAGTACACTGTGACCAAACTCAAAGAGGGCCTGAATATCAGGTCATAATCCCAGTAACGAGCAGTAAAGCTGAATTGTATACTACCCTACACAGCACTAAGACTAGATTTCACACACTGACATATATACAAGTCTTCTCTCCCTTTCCAACACGAGGGAGCTTTGTGTGCGTGTTTTCTTTTCCTTTAGAAGAGTGTCATTGGTGCTTGTTAGAACCAACATGCGAAATGAAAGCTAAACTACTGAGACACCTGCAAATAGACTTTTCCACATCTTACAAAACCACTAAAGGTTACACTGTGGGTATACGTTGGTTACATAATAAACTCTCTTTTGTGCGCGTATGTCATAATCAGAATATGTTCTTCATCGAATCGAAATGGAAGGACTGTACTCTGATTGTCATTGCTGTCATTGTCACTTCACAGATCAAGCCGTTTGGGCTTATTCACATATCTTCCGGATCTTGTGTGCCCTGTTGTCTGCTGGTTGGAAGGTGCGGGTGGTGAAGCTACTGCTCTCTCTGATGAGGGGCTGGCTTTCTTTCCTGGCTTCCGTTTGTCTACTCAGCTGCACGGCCTCTTGCAGCGTGAGGTTTGCTTTGCTCTGAAGCTGTTCTGATAAGTCGTCGTCCGCCACACCAACAACAATCCTGTCTCTGATCAACTCCTCTTTCAGGGTCCCATCATTGCAACCTTCTGCAATCTTGTACAGGTCTTGAATGAAAGAGTCAATGGCTTCGGACTGTCTTTGCACCCTTTTGTTGAAGCGGGCTCGTTCCACCACAACATTTTGCCTGGCGCCAAAGTAGTTGTTCAGCTCTGCCTTTATGTCGGCGAACGATACTGTCTCTTCTTCTGTGGAGAGTGTGGCTAGAATGTCATCAGCGCAATCGCCCATGGTGTAGAGAGAAATGCTGACCTGTTCTTTCTCCGATTTATGTGCCAGTCCTGAGGCCACATGGTACCTGTCGAATCTTTGGCACCATCTTTTCCAGTTGGCGGCATGGCCTGCAAAAGTCTTCGGCAGAGGGAGACTGCCAGCCTGGCGGCGAAAAGCGTTTTTGCTGGCTTGCTGCTGGTCATCGTTTCCTGGCATCATCTTGGGTTCGCTAGAGTACCGCCGCCACCATGTGATGTTGTTTGTTGACACTGTCTTGCGGTCAGGCAGTCGCACAAGAGGGATTATGATGCAGGAACGATCGGTTACAGTTCTCTGTTTATTCAGCAAACAAAGGAAGGCCTTGATCTCTAGAACGAGGCTCACATGCAGAGTAGCTTCCCTTGAGTCATCTGCTACTAGAGTGTAGATAGACTTGCATTGCGATAATACCACAGTGAGTATGTGTGTTTATTTGCATACATGTGTGTGTGTGTGTACTTGTGTGTGTCCAAAGTTGCTTACGGTAACTCTCACCTGGCATGCCCATAAATACAAGGTACATAAACCCCACCAAAGGTACACCCTCAAGGTACTGCGAGTCTGTTTCTGATTCCATTCCTGTTGACAGGTCCTGTCAGGCTTCTTTGCATCAGGTCCCCTTTAACTTAGTTTAAGGCATGCAACTTCCTGAGTCCAGAAACAGGGCCTTAGCTACCTGGTTAGGGCTGGGATTTAAAATATTTGCAAAGATGTACTGTGAGATGAGTGGTTTAATTGCAAGGGCACGCTGCGTTTCAGGTGGATTTACACTGAGCGCAGTTACACCAGTGGCCTTGCCGTGCTGGAGGTCGATATCCCATCAGGCTATGTGGTGATGAACGACACACTGCGTGACTACGTGCGGTCTGGGATCACGCCAAACCTCAAGAGAGCAGAGTTCTACAGTCGTAAAGTCGTCTTCTACTTCAACTATGTAAGCAGAGTTGTACTATGTGTTATGGGACAGAATGCTGGTGTGTAATGATCTGCTGGACAAAATTGTCAGGATTCATTTTGATTGTGATGCACTAATTAGATTGACAGGCACACTTGTCAGTTTGTTTCAGTTTAGTTCAAATCCTGCTTGCTGCTGCTTGGTGTGTACATTTTCCACCCTCTGCTCTTTACTGAAGTATGATTATTCAGCTTCAGTTGTACATATAAATATTTTGACAGTAGAGACAAATAGATGCTTACCTGGAGTTAAAAATAAATTGGTTTATAAATTGCTTCATGATTTTGAACAGTGATCCACCGTTTCTAGATCTACCAACCTGCAGTGAAACATTTAACAGGTCCTTTCGAAACTGTCTGTGGCTGACATCCAGTGTGAGAATGAAAGCAAGACCCCAGTGCAAGCACTAAGCAGAATCGGTCAAGCATAGAAAGTATTTTTAGTTTATGTTCTTATTCGTCTTTCTGCTTATAGATAAATTCATTTTGCTACATAGAAAAATTGCATGTGTCGATGAGTTGGTGGTTGTGGTTGTGATTTTGTGTGTGTTCTGTTTTCACATACTGCATGGTTTCATTTCTTGCCAACAGCTGGACGAGAGCTACACATGCGTCATGTTCCGAGCAGAGCGCTGGTACCCTATAGCTAATGCCACTATTCAGCATCGCATGAGGGTCTACGACTACTATGAACCAGGTAATGCAGCTTATGTCCCCATTCCACACGACATGTAGCTACAGAATGAATTGTCACAACCTGAAACAAAATGAGACCCAGAGCTCTCACACAGAATCAACACGCAAGTAGTGCGAGTAATAACTCAAACACCACAGTAACAATATACATGCAGCACTGTTTGGTTGCTACATGGCTGGTGCCATGTGAAACTGCTGCCAACTCAGCACATTCTGCATACACCATGCACAATGTCACATCACTTCATGTAAGGCCACATACTTAAGGTGTATGTGTGTTTAGCTGTAACATGCCACCTGCATTTTTGGCAGAATGACTAGGATCTTTTTAGGTGCTACTGCGGTAACATGGGGGTGGAACTGTTACAAAAAATAAGGTGTCACAGTCATATCCGCATGACAGTCCATGACCGCTGTGAAGCTATGTGTATTTAATGTCACAGTCATACATCCACATGATGGTCCATGATTGCTGTGAAGCTATGTGTATTTAATGTCACTGTCATACATCCTCATGATGGTCCATGATTGCTGTGAAGCTGTGTGTATTTAATGTCACAGTCATACATCCTCATGATGGTCCGTGATTGCTGTGAAGCTGTATTTAATGTCACTGTCATACATCCGCATGATGGTCCATGATTGCTGTGAAGCTGTGTGTATTTAATGTCACAGTCATACATCCTCATGATGGTCCATGATTGCTGTGAAGCTGTGTGTATTTAATGTCACAGTCATACATCCGCATGATGGTCCATGATTGCTGTGAAGCTGTGTGTATTTAATGTCACGGTCATACATCCTCATGATGGTCCATGATTGCTGTGAAGCTGTGTGTATTTAATGTCACAGGCATCTGTCTGCATGACAGTCCATGATTGCTGTGAAGCTGTGTGTATTTAATGTCACAGTCATCTGTCTGCATGACAGTCCATAATTGCTGTGAAGCTGTGTGTATTTAATGTCAGTCATGTGTCTGCATGACAGTCCATAATTGCTGTGAAGCTGTGTGTTGTCACAGTCATCTGTCTGCATGACAGTCCATGATTGCTGTGAAGCTGTGTGTATTTAATGTCAGTCATGTGTCTGCATGACAGTCCATAATTGCTGTGAAGCTGTGTGTATTGTCACAGTCATCTGTCTGCATGACAGTCCATGATTGCTGTGAAGCTGTGTGTATTTAATGTCACAGGCATCTGTCTGCATGACAGTCCATAATTGCTGTGAAGCTGTGTGTATTGTCACAGTCATCTGTCTGCATGACAGTCTATGATTGCTGTGAAGCTTTGTATAGTTAACACCACCGCCAGCAATGCATGGGGTCTTTGACTGTCATAAACATAGTAATATTGATAGCATATGCCACATTTCAGCACCCCACTATCACCTGCAAGTGCTGTGAATCACTCGCTGAAAGGGTACCTGTACTTGACTGCCACAGAAGTGTCTAATTTTTCAGCAGCACCACAGAAGTTCCAAACACCAAAAAGTTTGTTTTTTTTAACCGTTGATGTGTTTGGATCTTCTTTTAGAATGCTAGCAGTCATTCTTGTGTCAGATTTTGTTTAGTTTTGTTTTTTACCATCACAGAAGACTCGTCATATTTACAGCCGACATCCAGGACTGTGGATGTGATTCTGAAGGAGAGAAAGAAAAAAAGAAGACAGGAGATGGGGCTGCAGCATACAATGTTATTTACCTCACTAATTGTTTCCTTCAGTCTCAGGGTCGAGTTAGTCTGCTGTGTTTGTACGCATGTTCTGATGCTTGGGATTTGATCTTCTCCAGGCATGCACAACACCTCCATGTACACAACCTTCAACTTGTTCAACCTCAACATCTGTTACGTATGCGGCTCATACCAGTGCCCGTACTGCCCGAACTTCAACATCGCCACGGCAATAAAGGCCACCATCACGTTACTATGCCTCATCTCTGGATTCCTCATACAGCGATACTACGTGTTGCGGTCGTGATGTTGTTGTGCGTGAGAATGTGTGAATGGGTTTGACTGAGACTGAGTGGGAGTGAAGGATACGATTATTTTTTTCTTCAGGCAAGTCAAGAATAGTGTTTTGCTCTGTAGGTTTAGAAGTAAACGAAGTGAGTGGTTTTCACAGAAAAAGGTTGAAACCAAAGGG
The DNA here is from genome assembly GCA_018857735.1 of Alviniconcha marisindica. Taxonomy (NCBI): domain Eukaryota; kingdom Metazoa; phylum Mollusca; class Gastropoda; family Provannidae; genus Alviniconcha; species Alviniconcha marisindica. The sequence goes on from JABMCL010002073.1 coordinate 2,305,975, forward strand.
TTGGAAACATCCAGGTTGTTCTGAGGAGAGAAACAGAAGAAAAAAAAGTGTGGACATGTTTGAAAAGCAAAGGATGTTAAGACTATTCTGTAAAAGTTTGTTTTTATATATGTGCATATTCTCAGTAACCAAGGTGTGACTTTTAGACATTCATAATTGAACAGTGATGCAAGTGTATGTGAGTGAAGGAAGTTAAGGCTGCAGGATGCATGACTTGGAGGGAGTGACTTACTTCCAAATAATTATAGCATGCTTGACTTCTGTGGTTGCGAGCATGACGTTTTTCTTTCACTCGTCGCCGCCTTCATCCCCGCTGCTAACATGCCATTTGTTCATTGCCTTCATTGTTCTCGTTGATTTGTATGTGTAACTGTCTTGAGAGTTGAATGGAGGTGGATTAAAAACAAACACACACACACACGTGTTTTACAGTGTTTTTTTTAATTTATTTTTTATCAGCTACCAGATCTCTTATATATATCATAAAACTGTCTTAAGGTAAATCCTTTTGAGATGAAATTGAACTGAATAAAATATCCTAACTGTATTGTGAAGAGTATTTGATGATGGCTGTCAATTTGAGGAGTGCTCCAGACATCCATGGGAATTTGAGCCATGCTCTGAGGTAGTCGATTTTTTGAGTCAAGATAGATTAAAAAATGAAAGTAGTGAACAACGTGTTGGTTTGTTGATGAGATAATTTCTCAAAAGTGATTTTCCTGATCCCGCCACTTCATATTAAAGGTGTGTTACTAGTGTACATTCAGGACGCAGTTTATAAAATGTTGAATTTATTCTCCTAAGCTAAAGCCTCTTGTAAATGTGACTTTAGGCAGCATTCACAAAGGTTCATTAATCCATTCCGAGGTGAGTCACGCACTCTGTACACCATTTGCACAGTTCAGGCTTCACGGTTTCATGTCTGTAAAAGAACCTTTACAAACACTGGCAAATGCTTCTTAAAGGCCAACGTGAAATTCTGAGCTACGCTGATGTTGCATCACATGCAGAGCTCAGACATCTACGTTGTGGTGTGCCCCCTTCATCGTCTTGGCTGGGTCTTAAGTGGTTTCCTTCCGACAGCTTTGGGGAGCTTTCAGAGAAGAGTTGTTTTTGTGTTAAGAACTGAACTATTTTGGCCAACAACAATCATGCTGACTAATAATTCACAGACTACTTGTGACGAGTGTTTGCATGTTTAGAGGGGCTTAATAGGAACAACACGGCATCAGATGTCTGTTGTATTAAGATCTGGACAAGCTTGTTTGTTAACACTTTGTGAGAGGAGAAAAATTGTGCTCCTAGCACTTGTGTTTGTGAGGGGGAGAACAATTGTAGCAGTGTTTAGTGTATATTGACATCATTTCTTCTGACTGCCGCAAAACTTCATGTGTAAATAAATGTTTCACATTTTTACTTTGATTCATTCCATGATCGCAAGTACACAGGACAGTGTTGCTGACATGTCCACTGCTGTTCATATTACTGTATATACTTGCAAATGTATCTTCTGCGACATAACAGTAACATTCCCAGACAGATTTATATGTATGTAAAACATTTTTCTCAGGCTTTTGTTGTCGAGCTGGTATGGCACATATCAGGACCTTATTAACGTGCACTGTTCTCAATTCAGAGTTCAGGTACATTGGTTGACCAAATTACTACAGAATTATTCTCGACTGCACAGACATTTCCCCACTTATTGTAACTGTATTTTCAACCCAGTACAGAGTTTGTAAATTGTTTAATGTGTTCCTGAATTTATTCCTGAATTTACAAAAGATTTCAGACATTCCCATTTTTGTTGTTGAAATTGTCTTTTTATGGTGTTTTTGTTGTCGTTGTTTAACATGTGTTTTAGATGAAAAAATCAAACATATCTCTTTCGGTTTTGATTTACACAAATTACAGTGTCAAATCTGTTTTCCCAGCATTTTGCCTTTTTTGAAGAAAACAAAAATCATTACAATACATATCAGAAGGTATATACATCATATAACAATAACCCAGATAGCTGTGTTTCCGCTGTTTGTTGCATTAGTACATATCTTTTTAAATGGTATATCCACCGTGTACATAAAAACATATCTCTGAAGTGACTACGTCGCAAGCATTTGTAAATATGAGAAATTGATTTTTGTATTAAAAATGATTTTTTTCCAACATTTCCAGTGTTGTATATTTTATGACTGCATGTTGTCTCATCGGCATCAAATAATTGATACATATTCAATACACCTTTTGTTCCCATTAATAAGTTACTTTTGCAGCAACAAGAACATGACAAGCATACTATGACATTAGGGTGACAACAAATACAAATGTCACATTAAATAACTACTAAGACAACATAACATGCATGCGTATAAACACACACACACACACATGCATACAGGAAGTCGCACACCTATCATTCAAATTATTTATAAACAGATATAAACCATCCACATGCAACATTATCATTTGTGCTTTCATGAAGAAGAAAAAAACACAAACACACAATCCAAGAGAAAAAAACAATAGTTTTGTGGATTTCATACTGGGTTTTTATTGTATGTAAACAGCTTTTCTTGAATGATTATGTGCAAAACAAAAGTGATTACCAAAAACAAAAAAGCTGATGTCTGTACACTGAGTTTAATGTTAGAAGACACAGACAGCAGGAGAGATGATGAAAAAAACAGCTGATGCCTGTACACTGAGTTTATGGTTAGAAGACACAGACAGTGGTGGAGACGACAGAAAAACTGCTGGTGTCTGTACACTGAGTTTATGGTAAGAAGACATGGAGACGGCAGAAAAAGGTAGGGGGTCGGACACACTTGACCTGCGCTAAAAGGCCAATAATAAAGGTAAGGAACACATGGAAGCCTGTCTGTAAACAGGCTAGTGGCACAACTGACCTCTCACCACTGACTGACTGACAGGTGATCTTCAGCCAATCAGCATTTCCATACAAACACACCTCCTTAGACAAAACAAGATCTAAATAAAGCACATGGGCTGTGCTGTTCCAAAAACATGGATCGAGTGCCTTCAGTCTGTGCAGCATGAGCTTGAGAAAAAGAAATGGTGGAGGGGGGGGGGGGGAGGAGAGAGAGATAAGGTGATTGCCCAATTACATAGAAAAAGCAGGAAAAAACAACAACAAAACGGGCCATGTCAGGGTAGAGAAGACGTGCGGAATGGAGGTGGGGAATGAATCGTTGATTCTTTTATATTGTCACAGAGAGAAGGTAGCCGACATCAAATGACAATGTCAAAAAGGAGATGGAGGGACTGCTCAGGGGCGATTTAGAAGCGTTGAGAGTTACACGCCATCAATTGACACAACGTCGAGAGACGTGATGTAAACCCATGTTGTGTTGTTTACAACTCTCATCTAAGTAAGCAGAGCTTTCTGTATAAAAGTGGAGGTCAACTGACTTCTCACACGTTTAGAGAGTCCAGGTGACATCAAGAGGAGGGAGGTGAGCTGGACTCTCACCAAGAAGCTAGCCTAGAAGAGATCAAGAGCAGGGAAGTGGTGCTGGGCTAGGAGAGAGAGTTGGACATCTTTTGCTTCAGCTGTTTTCCTACAGCAGAGCTACAAACATTGACTGTTCTGCATAGCAGTTGAGACAGCAATTACGTGGTGCAGTGGTCACTGCGCTATGCCAGGTGGACACTGCTTTAACATCCTGTTGTTCTGGCAGTGATCCATGGCATCCTTGGTCTTCCGGGTTGGCGCCTGTTTTGAGGTTTCACTCTTCTGTCCCCCTTTTCCCACCCGTCCCCATCCCTAATAGGCCTTCTCGCCTCTGTGGACGTTAAGCAGCAACAACTCACTCACTCACTCACTTCTCACACCATGAAAAAAAGACTGTTTTAAGAGCATTAGGTGGCAATCATGAACATTGACAAGAAATAGTATTACATTCCAAAAAGCTTTTCTTATTTGCACTATTTTGAATATTAATATGCATACAGATTCACACACACACTCCCCCCCCCCCCACACACACACACAAACAAAATTTTACAGGAAGTCAAATTTCCAGGTACAAAACCGTCCCCTGATAAAAGTTTGGAGTTGCCATGGTATATATACATGATGAAGATGTTGAATCTTTACTTTCAGGTAGATGGGCTTCAACTGCCTCCACTGATTTCTTTAACATACATTCACACACTGCAGACTGATGGGTCCTTTAAGTAACAAGGCTGTCACCTCTCTCTCTTCTTTCTCTCTAACACACAAACACACACAGTATGCACACACACAATTTCTATCTCTTCTTCACAGACACATGCAAACAGTTTACCCATTATGCACACATACACACATGGACCAAACTTGTATAATCATACTGTTTACAAGAAATAAACATCACTTCCTGAAACTTGTGAGCGACGATACAATCTGCTGTAAAAGTAAAGCTTAAAATTCAAATACAACCATGATCAACAAAATGAAGCAAACTCACGACTACATCACACAATAAAAAACACACCTGAAACTACACATTTTTTATATATTTGTTTTTAGCTCAAGAGGGTTCACTACAATAAGAAACAATAACATAAGATCCCATTTACCCCTCCCCCCTGTGAAGTTTTGAATACAAAGGAACAGCTAATACAAGATCCACAAGAGGAACAGATTTAAACTACCCAAATAATCAAGGAAAGTTGATATGTATACATGTACAGATGCCCTGACCTTAACAATCCAGACAAGGGAACAAAAAGAACAGAGAGATGCTGTCTAAAATGGCTCATTCACACACAAATAAAACCATTTCAATGCAGTCTTAAAGGACTGTAAACAAGTATTTATCATCACAAGTTTGACTGATCCTGGGTGAAGCCAAACTGTCAGAGCTGCACCGCCCAGTCCTGCCAGCGTGTATACAGCTCTCGTATCGGTGTTTCCCTATCACGATCTAACGGAGGGAAAGCTAAGAATTCTGTGTAGGCATGCAGCGACACTTTCCCGTTTCAATTTGAAACTGTCGAGGGATCTTTTACAGTAGTGGCCTGAGGAATGTGGAGTCAAGGAGGCACGTTTTCTCTGGGTCTAATGCAATATTTATATTATCAAACTGTGTTCAATATGTCTGCTCATTAAATTATTATTGGTGGCAAATTATAATGCTTTTGACATTCTTTTGACATGTTTTTTAATTAATGAGATTTATCAGTTGTTAGCTAAATTGCCCTGGGAAGGATGATTAAAGAATTCTGACTCGACTACCTGTAAATTCATGGCCAAGGACATCGCACCACTGACAGTGACTGCCCAAGGAAATGTCTGAACACGGTCATGGCAGCAACACACAATCTACCTCAAAAGGGTGAGATAAGGCCACTGTCAATCAGACAAATGCTGGAACAATTTCAAAGGGAAACGTCTGGCAGATGAGGTGGAGCACATATGGACTTCCCTGAGCACATGGATACTATCTTAAACTGTACTGAAATAAAAGCTTAGAGAATTACAGGGAAAGATAAAAAAAAATGGTACCTCTCAGATGAGGTCACTCCATAACAGGTCCTACTGTAAATACTCAAAACAACAACAACAGATTCTGGATAGTTCCCATGCAGGCATCATCTGTCTCAGGACCTCAAGACAAAACACCTGAGCAAGAGTCCCACTGTGAAGGTCAGCAGGGTGAAGGTCGCCTTCATCACCATGGCAGCATTGAAGTAGGGGCAGTAAGGGCACTGGTATGATCCACAGCTGTAGCAGATATTCTGCTGGAATAGGTTGGTGGTCGTGTACATCGAGGTGTTGTGCATGCCTGAAAATAAGGGCAAACATTCTCAGTGACAAGTTAACCGCAACTAGAAGCGAGCTAGCCGCAGACTTAAAAAGTAGTTTTTTTTTTTAAATCTGCATTTTAAATTGTTATACCAACTTAAACTCTTTCACTGCCATGCATGCATGAACACCATGTGCCAGGCAGTAAAAATCCTTAAGCTTTTAGCATGGGGAAGGTTTCGCGTCACAATGCACAGTACTGAGAGTGGTATAAATTGTTACAGTCCTGGAACATTTTCGGTTTCACACGAAGTGCATTTTTGAATCTTTTTAGTCTGTAAAATGTATGTTTCGGGGCAGCAATGGGGTTAAAGTACGTTCATCTATGATTTCATAACAACACTTTTGTATTATTCTTTTGACTTTTTTCAGTCAGCCTATGAAATATTAATGCATGAACACTGTTACTTCAGGTCCACCCCCCATCCCCAAAAGTATAGAATCTGCCTTCTATAGCCTTTTTTCTCCTTCTTAACAAAGCAGCATGTTGTCCTTGGCAGCACAAACAGAACAAATACCGCAACTTTAGTGTTGCAGTGTTTGTAAAATACAGTTCATGGACATTAAGTCATGACACTCTAAGACTTAATACTCTGAACAGTATGTCAGGTGTTTTTAAACATGTCAGAAGTCTCTTTACACACTAAGTTCAGAAATCTCTACAACACCAAGTCTGGAAACATTACATAGGTTACATGAAGGCTCCAAAAGAGAGGT
>JABMCL010002073.1:2317500-2487500 GCA_018857735.1 Alviniconcha marisindica
TGAGTCAAATCATGAAAATCTGACCTTGGATGTAATGGCTCCCCACACCATGGGTGTTCGAACATGGATCAGAAAACACACACTGAATCAAAACATGCACACTGGGCTTTGGATGTAATAGCTCTCCACATCATGGGTATTTAAAAGTTCCCCACACCATGGGTATCATATGGTTTCTGTGGACGTTAAGCACCATGTTTACTATGGGTATCTGAACACAGATCCCAAAACACACACTGAGTCAAAACATGAAAATATGGCTTTGGATGTAATGGCTCCCCACATAACAGGTATCTGAACACGGATCAGCAAACACAGACTGAATCAAGGCACACAAATCTGGCTTTGGATGTAATGGCTCCTCACACCATGGGTATCTAAACACGGATCAGCAAACACACAATGAGTCAAGCTAGGTAAAGCTGGCTTTGGAAATAACGGCTCCCAACACAACAGGTATCTGAATACCGATCAGAAAACACACACTGAGTCAAGGCACACAAATCTGGCGTTGGATGTAATGGCTCCCCACATGATCAGTATCTGAACACGGGTCAGCAAGCACACACAACGTCACAATAGTGGGAAACCATTTGTATTTCCACTAGCTTATAAAGAGCATTCAGAAATCTGAACAGATTCCTTGCAAGGCTAAATTTTTGTCCTTAAAAATCATTCAAAAATCGGAACACATTCCTTGGAAACCTTTTTTTCTTTCTTTGAGCAAACCCTTTTTTTCTCTCTCATATGTATGTATAAATACTGCAAAACTTCTCTTCTTAATCGCCCTGATATAACCACACTGGTTGACTGGGCGTAAAACACCAACTTACCTACCTACTTCTTTTCTTAAAACATATTGAAAGAGCCACAGAAAGCAGCTGGTACAAAAAGAACAATGAGCTAAGCAATGCTACCAGTACATATCTTAAAAAGGGAGTATGTCCACATTTGACAGTAACTGTATGTTTGACAGATTTGCCAGTGCAGTGAGCACACCACTGCTGTTAACTCACACAGTCCTTGGTGAGGAAGGTGTAGAACTCTTTTCTCAGGCCGACGGATTTGACCCATCCTGGCGACGACGTCGACTTGATGTTGAAGTCCAGGTTGAAGATGTTTCGGTTTTTGTCTTGGTTTGCAAACTCGTACAGTGCTTCCATGGCAACGAGAGTGTCCTGCCGAGCACAGCCAGGAAATCACTTTAGGAAAGGGTCCGAGTTTTGACAGAGCTGATGCGGTACAACCATGAACATAAACTGCAATTTTTGTGTGTGCCTGGTGAACTGCTCTGAGCTCAATGTTGTTGTACATGTTCGTGCAGAGTATAATGGCCATTGGGCGTTAACTCTTGCACGTGTAGCCACACGCAGAGTATAATGGCCATTGGGCGTTAACTCCTGCACGTGTAGCCACATGCAGAGTATTACAGGCATTGGGTGTTAACTCTTGCACGTGTAGCCACACATAGAGTATAATGGCCATTGGGCGTTAACTCTTGCACGTGTAGCCACATGCTGAGTATTACAGGCATTGGGCGTTAACTCTTGCACATGTAGCCACAGGCAGAGTATTACAGGCATTGGGCATTAACTCTTGCACGTGTAGCCACATGCAGAGTATAATGGCCATTGGGCGTTAACTCCTGCATGTGTAGCCACAGGCAGAGTATTACAGGCATTGGGCGTTAACTCTTGCACGTGTAGCCACATGCAGAGTATAATGGCCATTGGGGGTTAACTCCTGCACGTGTAGCCACAGGCAGAGTATTACAGGCATTGGGCGTTAACTCTTGCACATGTAGAGTATAATGGCCATTGGGCGTTAACTCCTGCACATGTAGCCACAGGCAGAGTATTATGGGCATTGGGCGTTAACTCTTGCACATATAGCCACAGGCAGAGTATTACGGGCATTGGGCATTAACTCTTGCACGTGTAGCCACATATAGAGTATAATGGCCATTGGGCATTAACTCCTGCACATGTAGCCACATGCAGAGTATAATGGCCATTGAGCATTAACTCCTGCACGTGTAGCCACAGGCAGAGTATAATGGCCATTGGGCGTTAACTCCTGCACGTGTAGCCACAGGCAGAGTATAATGGCCATTGGGCGTTAACTCCTGCACGTGTAGCCACATGCAGAGTATTACAGGCATTGGGCGTTAACTCTTGCACATGTAGCCACATGCAGAGTATAATGGCCATTGGGCGTTAACTCCTGCACGTGTAGCCACAGGCAGAGTATTATGGGCATTGGGCGTTAACTCTTGCACATGTAGCCACAGGCAGAGTATAATGGCCATTGGGCGTTAACTCCTGCATGTGTAGCCACATGCAGAGTATTACAGGCATTGGGCGTTAACTCTTGCACATGTAGCCAGATGCAGAGTATTATGGCCACTGAGCATTAACTCCTGCATGTGTAGCCAGTGTATATAAAGACTCCATTCTTTGTCTTCCTCCTGTGTACATGCACTCACTTGGTCAGAGATCTTTTTCTTATGTTCACTGTCTGTCTGGAACAGTCTCCCTAGCAAAGTTAGGTCATCCAACACACTTGCATCTTTGAACTCATCATATGTGTGTGCACGTGTGTGTGCGTGTGCATGTGCACGCAAGCGTGCGTGCGTATGCATTTGGTTTGACTGGCTTGTTCTTTGCTTTGAAACGGGCTATGTGCTCCGATTTGGAGAAATAGGACATAAAAGAGCACATTTGTGTATTATTAGCTCCAGCCAGTGCATTATAGACAGTATGTGTTAAACAATCAGTACAGCAGCACAGCATTACGAATCAGCCACGAAACCTTCTCCAGCAAGCAAAAGGCAGAGAGAAGTGTCCTGAGCAAACCAGCAAAGCCAACACTCTCCTACCTAGAAACAACAGACCCTAGTTGGAGGCAACCCCTCTGTCACTATTCTCATAACAATAACAAAAAATAACCCCAAAAAAGGATTTGTATAGTGCCCATCTTCCACACAAGCTGGTAGCCCAGAGAGCTTTATAATCACACCAACAAATATCACACACACATACATACGCACATACACACATACATACACAATGCATGCAGGCATGTGCACACATATGCACACACTGACACATACACACACTGACACATGCACACACACACACACGTTCATGCCGACACATGCAGACAGACAGGCACATGCACACCCACATGCACACCCAAATTGGGGGGGGGGGGAGAATATTGGGGGGAGGAGAGGGGGAGGGGGGAGAATATTGGGGGGGGGGGGGGGAGACACAGCTATACGTAAAAAAAAGAAGAAGACTTCAGCAACAGTCATTCTTCCACCACTCCCTCCCACCACAGAGGCAGAGCTGCCAGCCAAGTTCACCAGACCTGGGTGGAGGCAAACCCCCCGTCAGTGTTGCGCATGGTGTTCAGCCACTCCATCATGGAGGTGGTGTTGCTGTCCTGCTTCTCCTGCCGGATGTACGACAGCAGGGCGTAGGCCGTGGTCTGCACGGCGTACGCGTCGTTCAGCAGCTCCTGCCGTGACTTCAGGTAGCGGATGGTGGTCAAAAATTCTGATGGGTTCTCGAAGACCTGCTGGTCGGCGAAGTACAGCCCATCCGCTGCACGACATAAGGACATGCTAAAATTTTGATGGGTTCTTAAAGGCCCACTGGTTGGCAGAGCACAGCGCTTCCAATGGACAAGATAATGGCACGCTGCATGTTTAGAGTGAGGACTTGTTATCATGAACAAACACGTTTAGAGCGAGGTCTTGTTATTGTGAACAAACATATTTAAAGCAAGGTCTTGCAACTGTGAACAAACACAGGGCAGCAACGGCTCAACGCAGCTGGCTTCTTATAGATGAGTTTAGATTATGATTGGGAAAAAACAGGATGATATCTAGTAACTGGATTTTAACGTCCCATCAACTGCATGGGGGTTACAGAAAAAGGCAGAAAGAAGAGGAAGAAAAAGTACAATACATACAGATAGAATCCTACTCTCAGGTTATCACAATTTATACTTTCTCACAAATACAGATCTTGAAGTCACGCTGAATACAATTAAAAGACAAAAAAAGAAAAAGACAAAAAAGTACAATATAAAGAAAGGTGTTTCTGGAAGCAGAGACAGCGTGGGAGGATGAAAGAGAGCAAGAGAGAGAGAGACAGAGAGACAGAGACAGAGACAGAGACAGCGAGAGACAGAAGTACAGCACAGGAAAATGCTCTGCCTGCTCTCAAACTACAAAATCAGCTCACAGTCATTCCTCATCTGCTGAAAGAGCCTGGTTTTGCTCTGGTGCCCGTTCTTGCTGAACGACAGAGCGTACGAGGTGATGGCCAGGAAGAAGACCTCCTCCTCAGGAATGTTCTCTGCCACGGACTCAGAGGCCAGGTAGTCTGCTGCACGCCGCTTGGCATTGTCACGACAGTGAGCTGCCTCCTGGGAACAAAAGCAGTGGTGTCTATGATTCACCACAATTGCTCTCTGCTTCTGTAGCAAGGCTTGCACACTGCATGCACACTGCATGAAGGTGTTACGGCTGTCCAGAGCGCTGTGTGCACTATACAGGTATTTCACGTTTAACACCTGTTCAACCATTAAAATGATATAATTAGGGATAAAAGTGATATCATAATCAGGGTGAACAAAATACATTAAAATGCCATAATCACGTAAGTGGTTGCAGGATGGCTGCAGTGTAGATTGGTTTCGTTTCCGGCATGTGTAGAATTTCACCTGCACAGTGTCATGTCAGTTTCAATTTGATGGTTTCGTTTCCAGCAGATGTGGATTTTCAACTGCAATGTTTTACGTCAGTTTTAATTTGATGGTTTCGTTTCCAGCAGAAGTGGAATTTCACCTGCTCAGTGTGATGTCAGTTTCAATATGATGGTGTCATTTCCAGCATGTGTAGATTTTCAACTGGACAGTGTCATATCGGTTTTACTACTCTGAGCTTTTCCCAAAGTACCCTGGTTTACTTCCATCTTCTTCACGAAGTGGTTCATATGACAGAACTCCACCATCTAGGTACACACAAATAAAACATCCCCCAACTGCACAACAACAGAAAATTACAGTCTATTTGTAATAAGCTTTAGCCACTGTGCCACACACTAGTGTCTGGAACCATCAGTGCTGGCATGAGTGAAGCAGCAGTGTAAGCAGCAGGTGCGGTTACAGCTGGACCCTCCCTTCCCTCCAAGACTGCCCCCTTTTTCCTTTGTCTCCTCCCTCTCCCTCTAGCCCTCTAGCAAACAGCATTATCTTATTCACCTCAGCTTTCACAACCTCTAAATATAATTAATAATACAAATATTTATAAAGCGCACAATTTTGTTTGCAAAGACCGTTCTATGCATGCACACACACGCACGCACGCATGCACACACACACACACATACATGCATTTATCCTATTCACCTCAGCTTTCACAACCCCAAAATATTATCAATAATAATAAAAAGATTTATAAAGCACACAGTTTTGTTTGGAAAGTTCATTCTATGCATGCACACAAACACATACACACACACACACAAACACACACATACAAACACACACATACACACACATAAAAACACACATACAAACACACACATACACACACATACACACACACGCACGCATGCACGCATGCACACGCACACACACACACAGGTGCCCCCCCCCACACAAGTACACCTTACACAAAATGCAAACCTGACTTCCACTGATTACAAACTGGGGCTTATGACAGAGGAAAGCAGCAGTGCAGGAGAGAGGAAAACACGGCAGGTTTACCGCTTCCAGAAAAGAAACGTCTTGAAATGCGCATACAAAGAGGAAAGGTGCTGGCCACTCCTCCTCCTCCTTACCCCAGTGACATCGTCCAGTCTGTAGAGAGTGATGAGGACGTAGGCCGTCAGAGGAATGGGATGCACCAGTTTTACACCCTGCTGGGCTTGCTTCAGGGGGGACTGAAAGAAACCAAAAAAATTACACTCAGTCAACCATGATGAGTGTAAAATTCAGGGCGAAACACATTTGATCAGAACGCAATAAACGCTAATTCTAACTCATTTCCCACCGAAACTGGCACTGGGAGCGCCCACCAGTGCACTCAGTTCCAGTTTCACTGACAAATTTGTCAGAACTTCCAACAACTCGCACTGTACGGGGCAAGACTTTTTCGTTGTTGTTAGTAAATATATATATATATATACATGCTAAAACTAGTACATCATCAGCTAAAAACAACAACGCCAACAAAAAACAGCGCTTGAAAAACATAACGTGAACACCACAACAAAGACCTGAATCACATCCTGTAACTATGACCTGGCATGTGAGTAAATACAAGGTGCATAAACTCCACAAAAGGTGCATCTTCATAACTTTTTATTTATACATTATTTATGGTTACGTTTAGTCTGTGACAGGCTGGTCCAACTGAACAGGTGTTGCTGTGCCTTGTATTGCACTCTGCATGTTATAAAAAGGTAGGTAGGTAGTGTTGCTTAATGTCCTCAGATGTCAGTTGACATATTAGGGACAAGCTGAGACCAATGCCGAAGCATGGTTCAATATAGGTTTACGTCCACGGAAACCAGAAGGCTCGTTAGGACGGACAGCTCAGGATGGACACCTTGACTCTCACACAGCTCCTGAACTATCATGTTATAAAAAATAAATAAATATATATTTATATAAAAGAGTAACAGGTGGATTCAATGCACTGGTTCAGGTGTGGCCATTTCTCAATGCAGTTCTGACTACTGGTAATTCTTTTCCTCAGGCATGAGATTTCTTCATTGTAGTTGCTACCACTACTAGTAGCGCTACTACTAATGTATTCTTATACGCACTATTATTCCTCTGCCCATTCTATTTACACAAAAGTAAAGAACAAGGAATCCAAACAATAACATCACAAATAAACTAACTCGCTCACTCAGCAAAACAAGTTTTGAAAAGTGAACTTTTGCTGTTCCAAAAGTCTGAAACAACAATGACTGCTAGCATTCTGAAACAAGATCCAAACGCATAAAAGGTTCAAAAGAATGCTATTTATTAGGACAAGACAAAATGAGCAATTTTAGGGGGTAATCCCCTTTGTCAAGCTACAAAACAACACTTAAATTACCCCACAAATTTGCCGGTTTTGACTTGTCCTAATAAATAGCATTCTTTTGTACATTTCACTGTTCCTCCTTGAATAAATAGAATTCTTTTGTACATTTCACTGTTCCTCCTTGAATAAATAGAATTCTTTTGTACATTTCACTGTTCCTCCTTGAATAAATAGCATTCTTTTGTACATTTCACTGTTCTTCCTTGGATAAATAGCATTCTTTTGAACATTTCACTGTACTTCCTTGGATAAATAGCATTCTTTTGAACATTTCACTGTTCTTCCTTGGATAAATAGCATTCTTTTGTACATTTCACTGTTCCTGCTTGAACTTGCTGCAGTCTATACCCACCATTTTGTAGTCGTAGGCAGGTTCATCGTCAGGAATAAAGGCACCAGTTGTCTGGTTTTGCCTGGAGCAAATGTAGAGGGTGATTCGGTTCAGCAGGTCCAGCGGTATGAATAGCTGTCGCTCCCACTCTCCAAACCGGCCCAGGTGCAGCGTCTTGGCCGCAAACGCTGTCAGCCTGAAAAATTGTCCGTTCATAATGGTGTCAGCGTAGAGTGACAGTCTTGAAACTATCCTGACAATCTTGAACTATGACAGTCTTGAAACTATCCTGACAATCTTGAACTATCTTCACAATGGTGTCAGCATAGAGTGACAGTCTTGAAACTATCTTGAACTATCTCACAGGCCAAACAGGTGTTGGTGTACCAAGCCTGATGTATTTACGCACATATCTATGTTGGTACCCACACACAACATCAGACAAATGCGCTGTCTTACACACGCACACACACACACATATACAGATATACATACACACACATCATCCAAATGCAATATATCATACACATCATACATGCCACCTACATGCACTATCTCACACAGACATGCACACACATTTATATATATATATATATACACCCACCTACATGCATGCATGCACACACACACACACATATATATACACACAGACACCCACATACACTGTCACACACACACACGTCATCCAAATGCAATATATTATACACATCATACATGCCCCCCACATGCGCTGTCTCTCACACATGTACACACACATTTATATATAGACCTACACGCACGTGTGCGTGCCCACACACACGTGCCCACACACACACACACACACACACACACACACACACACACACACACACACACACACACACACATCTCTTCCCCAACACCCTGACACGGTGCACACATACCAGAGACTAGAAGACGTGTCATCTCTGAACATTTTGAACGACCCCTCCTCAGGGTTCATGTAGCTTGAAAGTCTCTGGAGGGCTGCAATAAAATTGTACCCTCAGCTATGGCTCAAACATATGTCAACAAACAGATATTTACCCCCCCCCCACCACTTCGAATCGAAACAAAGAAACCCCCCAAAAGTTACCAAGATTCAGTTTTCACTGGTCTCATTTTGCATACAGCATTGTCTCCATTAAGATTTGCTATCTGATACCAAAACAAAAGCAAACAAATCTGGGTCATTACTTTCCCAGGAAAGCCAGCAGCAACAGAATCATGATGACCTCAAATTAAGGCTTTTGAGTAAGTTCATAGCCCTGGTGCTGTAGTCACGGGATGAGCCGCTACCACACGCCCTTTAGCTTTTGAGTAAGTTCATAGACCCGGTGCTGTAGTCACGGGATGAGCCGCTACCACACGCCCTTTAGCTTTTGAGTAAGTTCGTAGACCCGGTGCTGTAGTCACGGGATGAGCCGCTACCACACGCCCTTTAGCTTTTGAGTAAGTTCGTAGACCCGGTGCTGTAGTCACGGGATGAGCCGCTACCACACGCCCTTTAGCTTTTGAGTAAGTTCGTAGACCCGGTGCTGTAGTCACGGGATGAGCCGCTACCACACGCCCTTTAGCTTTTGAGTAAGTTCATAGACCCGGTGCTGTAGTCACGGGATGAGCCGCTACCACACGCCCTTTAGCTTTTGAGTAAGTTCGTAGACCCGGTGCTGTAGTCACGGGATCAGCCGCTACCACACGCCCTTTAGCTTTTGAGTAAGTTCATAGACCTGGTGCTGTAGTCACGGGATCAGCCGCTACCACACGCCCTTTAGCTTTTGAGTAAGTTCATAGACCTGGTGCTGTAGTCACGGGATCAGCCGCTACCACACGCCCTTTAGCAAACAGCACCCAAGACACCACAGAAACACTGCTTTGGCAAATCCAGTAAACAAAATATTTAAAAAACCAACAGAAAGTAAATAGTATGTTGTATATCCCAACTGTCACTGCTGGTTGTTTTCCGAAAAAAGGACTTGAATTTCCTGAAGGTAAAAATTCCTAATTGGGACAATAAAGTAACCCCTGTTCCCCCCCTGCCCCAAGAAGAATTTTTTTTCTGTTTGTGTGCCATCTAAAGGACTAGACCCTGAGTCCAACACATTGAGACAAAGAAGAGGTGTGAGAAGCCTACTGCCTGAACTTGGGTTCGAGCCTGCAACCTCTTTATCCCAAGTCCAAAGGCTCATACATATGCACCAACCCCCCCCCCCCACCCCCCCCTTCTCCTGAAAGACAAGCATGTCCTCACCGATATTGATTTCATTGACAGCAATGGCATAGAACAAAAACATACTCAATCTGCACCCCCCCCCCTTCTCCTGAAAGACAAGCATGTCCTCACCGATGTTGATTTCATTGACAGCAATGGCATAGAACAAAAACATACTCAATCTGCCACCACCCCCCCCCCCCCTTCTCCTGAAAGACAAGCATGTCCTCACCAGTGTTGATTTCATTGAGAGCAATGGCCAGTCGTTCATTGCTAAGCTGGTTGAATCTCTTCATGAAATGCAGTGTGAGGAGGTTGTAGGCGACGTTGAAGGTGATCTGCTCCCCTCCGCCGTAGGGACGCCACAGCACATTCTCCGCGTTCAGGTAATCCTCAAAGAACCCAGGGGTGACTATGTCACCTGTTCAACACACAGCAGCACAACAGCAATGAAGTGCCCACAGAGACAGCACAGCACAGCACATCTCTGCATGCAGACAGTCCTCAGAGAGCCCAGGGGTGACTAGTCATCTGCTCAACACACAGCATGCTTAATAACAATAATAATGAAACACTTTTCTAAAGCGCCATTTCCACATGAAAAAAATGGACTCAAAGCTCTTTACAGTTTTCACCGGTACACTGTCAAAAATTACAATCCCAATTAAAACAATTAAAAAAGAATCACAATCCCAGTTGCAATTACCAAAACAGTTGTTTATTGCTGGATCTCTTCACAAACTGCAGCACTAGCAGGTTACAAACAAAGAGAAAGGCAAAGCATTCCCCAGTCATCAGCCAATCATATATTGCCAAGATGGCTGGAACTCTTCGTGAACTGCAGCATGAGCAGGTTGCAAGCAAAGAAAAAGGCAAAGCATTCCCCAGTCATCAGCCAATCATATATTGCCAAGATGGCTGAAACTCTTCGTGAACTGCAGCACGAGCAGACTGCAAGCAAAGCAAAAGGCAAAGCATTCCCCCGCCTCGATCCTTACCGAAAGTGGACACGCAGGCCTGGGCCGAGCCGGGGATGTAGAGACTGTACCTCCACTGCCCAGGCACTCGAAACTGCTCTGGCACCGGCACCTTGAAGTCAGGCACATCGATGGTTGCGTAGCTGATCAAGTCCACCAGGTAGGGAATGTGGTAGTAGTTCATGACGCCATCAGGCTGTCAGGAGGATGAGGCAGAAGATGAAATTTGGGAAAGGTTGGGGGGGTGAGGGAGGGGGAGGGGGGGGGGGGGGGGGGAGTCATGGATTAGAATGTAACATAGCAGAATCAACTACTACCCTAACCACCCCACCCCCAACTATGAAAAGATGAATTGTTACAGCATCACTAGCATATCATTCAAATCTAGTCAATCTCATCAACAACAACAACAACAACAACAAAAATGTCTATATCCAAACCACCACCATGCAACAACTAATAAAATATTTAAAGCATGTATCACACTGGTTATTGTTACCCTGTAAAAAGGGAAACAACTCACAATAACTTTCATGGAGCCGTAGTAATCATCCCTGGCTAGAAAAGCCTTGGCACTGACATGGAAATTAAGCTCTCCACGCATCAGGGTCCGGACTGGAACAATCGGCATGTAGATGTCTTTGGATTCGCCAGGTTCCAGCTGAAAGCATGCATACTCATATGTCAGAAAGTGCCCTGAAGCTGCAGTGCAGCTGCCTGAATGGCAGGGACATTGCAGGCATGCACATAAACATAGCTGCATGTACAAAAGTCTCACCCACCCCTGGGTGACCCACCAAGCTCTTCAGAGAAACAAAAACAAAATCAAAACAACACACATAAGGCTGTAGAACAGAATTGACCCTCTAAAAATATCCTGAAAGTATTACAAGTTCCAGGATGGTGGATTAAAAAAGAAAGAAAAAAGAACACACACACACACACACACACACACACGCACACACACACACACAACTAGTTTTAACTTAATATATTAATACTAATAATAGCAAATCCAAAAACATGTGCAGAAACTCCAGCTGATACAATCCGGAACTCTAGATTACATCTTGTGCTTACCACCTCTTCCTAAAAAAAAGCAAAAACAAAACAAATAACAACCCAAAAACAATAACAAAGAAACAACATGGATCTGGTATGAATGTCACAGCTAGGATAATTATGATGTTTTACATATTATTTCAAAAATAAACATGAACATATATATATATGCATGCACTCACTCTTTCTTTCTCTCACCAAGTCACCCTCTCTCTTAGTAAAATGAATCTTAAGTGCTAGCATATAAAAACGCTGCACTGTGAAATGAACCTTAAAATGGACAGGAAGGGCAGCTCAGTGGACTTACAAAGACAATGGTCTGCTGGTCACCAGCGTGCGTCCGCGGATTGTAGGCTCGGACGAAGCCCATGTCCTCCACCATGACAAACTCGTAGTCCTCCCCGGCATGCATAGTCACCAACACCTTCGCAAGAACACCAACAGCACAAATTCCTTGTCATCTCAAAGCCACGTTCCTGGACGGCAGAATACTCCATTTTCACGGAGATCTTTCATTAGCAGCCGAAGAAGACCAATCGGTCTTTCATGAGAACATGATTATTACACTGATCATTATGGTACTTTTACAAAGTATTTGTTTTTTCCATACTACCTATTACAAAGCCATTTAGACACAAAAAAACAAAGTTACCAAAAGGTGGATGCACAAGCGCAATGATCATAGCCCTGGTGCTGTGCAAGTGTTGATGAAAACGCACAAGTGTTGATTAATATATTATCAGCGCCAAAAAACGCCCGCATCCTGCATTAACAGTCAATGAAAGCATCTACACTGCAGATATATGCACTTGATGAAAACTATCCATGCTCTCTCTGGGACAGCAGAACAAGGCTGTAGCCATTAGTTCGTGCTGCTGATGACTCCAGGGCCCCTTTCTGGGTGTTGTGTATCATTTGCCTTGATATATATATATATATGTGTGTGTGTGTGTCAATGTCAATGTCCACTTGTATAGTGCAGTTCAGCTCCATGCAAGATAGCCACATGCTTATTGCACTTGGTGAAGATGATGGAGAAAGGGATGAAGGAAGAGGACTGTGGAAAAGGGATGGGGAAAGGACTGTGGGAAAAGGGATGAAGGAAGAGTACTGTGGGGGAAAGGGATGAAGGAAGATGACTGTGGGGAAAGGGATGAAGGAAGAGGACTGTGAGGAAAGGGATGAAGGAAGACGACTGTGGGAAGAGGGATGAAGGAAGATAACTGTGGGGGAAAGGGATGAAGGAAGAGGATTGTGGGGAAAGGGATGAAGCAAGAGAACTGTGGGGAAAGGGATGAAGGAAGAGGACTGTGGGGAAAGGGATGAAGGAAGATAACTGTGGGGGAAAAGGGATGAAGGAAGAGGACTGTTGGGAACAGGATAAAGAAAGAGGACTGAAGGGAAAGGGATGAAGGAAGAGGACAGTGGGGAAAGGGATGAAGGAAGAGGACTGTGGGGAAAAGGATGAAGGAAGAGGACTGTGGGAAAAGGGATGAAGGAAGAGGACTGTGGAGAAAAGGATGAAGGAAGAGGACTGCTGGGAACAGGATAAAGAAAGAGGACTGAAGGGAAAGGGATAAAGAAAGAGGACTGAAGGGAAAAGGATGAAGGAAGAGGACTTTGGGGAAAGGGATGAAGGAAGAGGACTTTGGAGAAAGGGATGAAGGAAGAGGACTTTGGAGAAAGGGATGAAGGAAGAGGACTTTGGGGAAAGGGATGAAGGAAGAGGACTGTTAAAAAGGGATGTGGAGACAGCGGATGATGAGGCTGGTTGACTAAGGTGTTGAAAACGAGTATGATTTCAGCCTGCCACCGAAAAGATGCAATGTTTTCTGATTTGTGGAGTTTGCATATAACTGTCATGGTTGAGTGGGTGTCAAAAACTAATTATCTATCTTGTGAGTGAAGAATTTTGTTTGTTGTCATGCCTGAGGAAGGGTTTCTCAAGAATTGTGAAAAACCATTACATACCTCAATGTAGTCATCATCGTACCAGTAGTTGAAGACGGTAACACGGATGCCAATCTGTTCTCCTCTCACAATCTCTTTGGGGTGCTCCACCATGATGTACATGAACCTTGTTGCATCGTACTGAAACCATCAAATTAAATTCACCCACAAAATGAACATGATGTGCAACCATATCATTAATAACAAGACTTCACTGATTCACATTCAGAATAAAAAACACAGGACTCTCTGAGTCTCTTTAAAAAATTATGACCTTGAAAATTGGTCAAGGTTATCAAAACTAGTATGACCATGTAATGCTTCATGTACAGTTTCAAAGGTCATGCAAATACAACATTAATTTCAGAAAAAATGCAAGCATTGAGGTTTTTGCCAAAGACATCCCAATATTTCAGTTTCTGTCACAGCCCAAAGTCTAGTCACTGGAGAGACTGAAATGCTAGTTGTTACACAGTCTTGCAATTTCTCATGCCAGTCAAAAGTACACTGCAAGAAGAGGAGTGTGAATGTAATCAAGCAGCACTGCTGGGTGCATGGATGGGAAAACATGAAATTTTGTTCTGAATATCTAAATAAGACAGCACAGACATGCAGAAGCATGTCAGGTATATAAAATCATGCATGCATGCACACATAAACACACACAGACACACACACACAAACACAAACATACACACACACACACACAAACACACAGCAGCTAACCTCATTTGAAGTGTTGTTTCCATATTCACACCAGCTTTAAAAGCCCCAAAATAACTTACCCCTCATCTTACTCACACAAGACTCAAAATGTCTGCTGGCTGCAGAACTCTCCCCCCCCCCCCCCCCCCCACCAACCAACTCACTGTGGTAGGGCGCCGCATGATTCCTAGCCCAAGATTGCGACTCATGGAAATGCCATTCACCACCCACTGCAATGGATACTTTGGCACTGGCACCCGGAAATCCACCCGCCCGTTGGGTCTGAAACACAAATGGCTGACTAGGCAACAACCCATGATTTACTATCAGCTGTCAAAGGTCAGCCCACAGGTAGCATAAAGTCAATCCACTGACAGTAACTATCAACTGTCAAAGGTCAGCCCACTGGTAACATCATCAGCTGTCAAAGGTCAGTCAGCTGGTAGCAATGACACCAACAGCTGTCAAAGTCACCTTGATGTTGATCCACTGATAGCAAGTATCAACTGTCAAAGGGCAACCCACTGGCATCAACAGCAGCTGTCAAATCGGTCAATCAGCTGGTAGCAATGGCATCATCAGCAGTCAAGGTCAGTTGACAGACAGTAACCATCAACTATCAAAGGTCAATGCACTGGTAGAACCATCAGCTGTCAAAGGTCAATCCACTGACAGCAAATATCAACTGTCAAAGGTCAATACACTGGTAGAACCATCAGATGTCAAAGGTCAATCCGCTGACAGCAACTATCAACTGTCAAAGGTCAATCCACTGGTAGCAGCATAAGCTGTCAAAGGTCAGTCCGCTGACGGTGACCATTGCCTGTCAAGGTGAACCTACTGGTAGTATTCTACTGACAATAACTATCAACTGTTAGAGGTCAGCCCACTGGCAGTAACTATCGGCTGTCAAAGATCAAGCCATTGACAGTAACTGTTAACTGTCAAAGGTCAACCCACTGGTAACAACCATCAGCTGTCTCGGTGGTCAGTCCACTGACAGTAACCACTGCTTGTCAAAAGTCAACTCAAAGGTAACAACTTTCAGAGGTCAAAGGTCAACCCACAACCACCATCAGTTGTCAAAGGTCAACCCACGGACACAGTGACAGTAACTATCATGTGTCAAAGGTCAAACTACTGGTAGCAATTATCAGGTGTCACAGGTCAAACTACTGGTAGCAACCATCAGGTGTCAAACATCAACTCAGTGGAAGTAATCATCAACCATAAAAAGTCAACCACTTGGTAGCAACCACTGACTTTCCAAGTGACCCACTGATAGTGACCATCAACTCTTCATCCAACAGTGCATCAGGCCTAAACACAATCATAAAAAGCCAGACAAACACTCCTAAAACAGACAACAAATAGAGGCTTCCAAACAGACATTTTTCAAGGTAAAGGGATTTTGTTTTTTTTCATGGACACAAAGTACCACCAATAACACAATCAGTAAAAAACAAAAAACAGAAACACTTCATTGTTTCAAGTATCCCTGCAACTGTGAAGCAACAAAAGCCTTACTTGACAAATATCTCTTGCCAGGCCCAAGAGCTGTTGTCATAGTAACGCATGATGCGACTGCTGTGGTGCAGGGGCGGCATTGCCATCATGGTCTGGTTGTGGTAATCACCTGCATCCAAAGCAAAAATACTTTACAGGTACCTACAAGAGTGCATACATGATTTTGTTCCTTCTTTTGTGTGTGTGTGTGTGTGTGTGTGTGTGTGTTGTGTGTGTGTTTGTGTGTGTGTGTGTGTGTGTGCGTGCGTGCGTGCGTGCGTGCGTGCGTGCGTGCGTGCGTGCGTGCGTGCGTGCGTGTGTGTGTGTGTGTGTGCGTGTGTGTGTGTGCGTGTGTGTTTGTGTTTGTATGTGTGTGTGTGTTTTTTTGTGTGTGTGTGTGTGTGTGTGTGTGTGTGTGTGTGTGTGTAAAAGAATGAGCTATAAAAAATAAAAATAATTTTTTTTTTTTTAAGGAACACCTGAATATAGTTTAGCTGACACAGTTAATCAATCAATTGATCCGTGTTTTACTTTATGCCTGTTCACAGCAAGGTAACATTAGACAAAGACAATAGTATACAACAGACCATTCTTACAGAATATTCAAGAGACAGATTGAAAAGGAGGTTAACAAGTACTGATCTAAAACCCCAAAAATTTGCATAAGGAGCACAGTGCAGATGACGAACGGCTGCATAAACTTGAACACTGAGGAAACTGCTTCAATCTGACAACTACTGCTGTGTGCTGTGTACTGCATTGATTTTTTAAGTGCATACGTAACAAAATACTCTTTTACAGCAGTCATAACAAAACACCCTTTTACAGAATTCACTCTGTTGGGCAAAAGGAAGGAGCAGCTAGGCCTAACCATGATTCAGTGAGACCATAGTTCACAATATGGATTGGAGTCAACTGCAGAAAGGTCAATGCAAAGCAAGCTGTTTCTGAACGTGTAGCAGACATTCTTTTGATTGATTGATTGATGATCACTTATATAGCGCTATTCTCTGCTCTCTTGAGCAGACTCACTGCGCTCGCATGTGGTGCTACATGAATGACAAGCTTTCTATAGCGCGTTTTTTGAATATCCACGGAAGTGTACTTACAGCGCTGGCATGGCTGGTGCCACATGAAACTGCAGCCATCTCGGCGCAAGTTCTGTGTACACCATACAACCATGCACCATGTCACTTCATGCAAAGCCACATACGTAAGGTGTATGCGTGTCTAGCTGTAACCTGCCACCTGCACCTTTGGCAGAATAACCGGGATCTTTTACGTGCTACTGCGGTAACACGGGTGTGGAACGGATACCGAAATTAGAGTCAGCACAGAAAGTCGACCCTGGAGAAGAAAATTCTCCCGCCGCTCCTGTAGGGATTTGAACCCACAACCTTTCAGTCATGAGTCCAGCACTCTAACCACTGAGCTATCCCCGCCCCCTCCTGATTCTTTCTCAAGCTTGTGTGTTTTCTGTAAGAAAAAACAATTTCTTTTCAATATTGGCAGTCTTAGTAAATCATTAATTGTCTTCAGCCACAATCCTCAGCATTGTTTGTGATTATCTCATTAAGAATGGTTCCTGATCCTTTATCCATTTAATAATAATAATAACAGTGGTCATTTCTATAGCGCTGTATCTCATTAACAAAAGTGAGCATACCGTGCTTTACAAGAGTAGCAAAAATGAATACATCAAACCTCAAAAATAATATATAATCATAATACTGTATTTTTCATATGCCATGCCTGCACACACACACACAAACACACACACACACACACACACACACACACACACACACACACACACACACACACACACACACACACACACACACACACACACACACACACACACACACACACACACACACACTCACACACACACACACACACACTCACACACACACACACACACACACACACACCACACACACACACACACACACACAGAGTCACATGTGGGCGCACACTGCTGCACAGAGAAATGTAATGACTAATGGGGATTTCACCAAACAAATTCACATTTCTTCATCAGCTTCACCATAGTGCCTCCTGAAATACATCCGCTGTTTTCATTGTCACGCATGCTCAACACAAGATGTGAAAGCTAAAAGGACAGAAACTTGTGTCAACCAGAACAAACACATCTATAATACAGAGTAAATTTCTACCACATGGATTCCCAGTTCAACTTTCAAACACTTAAAAACAACTAAAAAACTCTTGCACCCATTCATTACAACCCAGTCAAATCACAGGTCAGATCAGTTTGCCAAGAGCTTCGCAATAATAATAATAATAATAATGGACATTTGTAAAGCACCTACCTTGCAGCTGAAAATGCTGAACAAGCATACACATATAATGTACATCGAGATGGAAAATGTCATCCCCAAAAATAAATATGTATATATCGACAAGTGTTCAAGCATAATTACGCAAAAGATGCACACGCACACAAACACACACACACATGCACGCGCGCACGCACGCACGCACACACCCACACTGTACAGACTGATGGGAGTGAAGGACAATGTGGTTTAACTTAAATATTCTGAGAAGAGAAATGTCTCGAGCTGACTTTTGAAGGAAGAGACAGTAGCAGAGTGCCTGATGTCTTGGGGGAGATCGTTCTAGATGTGGGGGCCAAAGTGTGAGAAAGTGCGAAAACCAGCATTTGCTACACTTACATCCAAATTCATCCGATCCGTCGTCACAGACATCAAAGAATCCATTACAACGCAGCTCTGCTGGGAAGCAGGTTTCCGTGTTGAAATCACTCAGACATCGGAACTGCCCTTCTGGACACAAGTCTAGGTCTGAATGCAGAAAGAAGACAAAATGTACAAAATAGACACTGACGCAGAAGTCTGTGGTGTCTTGCGATCCAGATTTCAATGTAGAAAGAACATGAACTGATGTACAAACCCACAGGTCCTCACAAACATTACAAAAAATATATTTAATAATGATAATATTTATTATAATAATAATAATAATGTACATTTATCATGCGCTCATCAACGCATTGAGCGCTCACATGATACATATTAACCTAAATATGATATTCTATACCCACGCAGAGCATAGTCCTTCCAAAATAATAGATTATTTATGGTGCCCCATCTCATACAAGCCAGGGGCACTTACAAGAATGTCTATGATGAAGTCACAGGAAGAGAATGTAAGCTTCCTGTGAATTAGTTTCCCATGTCGATGTCAAACGGTCTGTTGCGGTGTTGCTTTAAAAAAAAAAGTTTTAATAAAGGTGGAAAATAAAGGAAAAAGACTGTTCACAATATTGTTCAGAATGCTACAGATGTGAAACGTATCCAGCAATGGACTAAAGGATGAATGAATAACCATAAGTAAATAAATGAAGAAAGAAAATAAAAAATAAAGGGGAGTAGAAAGAACAAAAAATGAAGAAAGAAAATAAAAAATAAAGGGGAGTGGAAAGAACAAA
The DNA here is from genome assembly GCA_018857735.1 of Alviniconcha marisindica. Lineage (NCBI taxonomy): Eukaryota > Metazoa > Mollusca > Gastropoda > Provannidae > Alviniconcha > Alviniconcha marisindica. The sequence continues at coordinate 2,336,830 of JABMCL010002073.1, forward strand.
AAATGAAGAAATAAAATAAAAAATAAAGGGGAGTGGAAAGAACAAAAAATGAAGAAATAAAATATAAAATAAAGGGGAGTGGAAACAAAAAATGAAGAAATAAAATAAAAAATAAAGGGGAGTGGAAAGAACAAAAAATGAAGTGCAAAAGAAAGAAAGAAAGCAGCCAGTTAGCATTTAGATTTGAATGTCCTATCAACAGAAAGAAACGTAGTTTACAGTTTTGTTAGCAATGCCACAAACTGATGGCTGAATAAATAAACGACTGAGAGAAGAAAGAAAAGAAGGAGAAGACAGACCACAACAACAACAAATAATAAAACATTCTCACTTGGGATCCTTGCCAAATTAGCATCCGTCAGAACAATCAGCCCAGCATCCTGAAGAGAAGAGCGAGAAAGCAGTTTCATCAGGATCAAATATATGTATGTATGTATCAAATATATGTATGTATGTACCTGCAAATGTCTGCGTGCAAAATGTCCATGTGCTGTCCACAAACATGGATACGGCTAAACTGACATGCACAACCCACAATTAACCAAATCCAAATTAATTATCCCATTCTTCTGCAGACACATAGCTCCTTCGTATTCCTCATGTTCGAACAAAATCCTTTGGCGAATGCTGTTTCTCCTACTGTGTTCCAAAGCAATGGAATTCGCTCCATTCTGACATCCATCACATTCAATCCTTCGATGCCTTCAAAACAGCATTAAAAACTCGCCTCTACAAACATTATCACAAGTGATTTCAAAGCCTGTCTGATGATGATGAAGTGATGCGTAATGTCCTCAGATGTCGGCTGACATATTAGGGACAAGCTGAGACCAATGCCGAAGCATGGTTCAATATAGCTTTACGTCCACGGAAACCAGCAGGCCCGTTAGGACGGACAGCCCAGGACGGCCACCTCGACTCTCACACAGCTCCTGAACTATGAAAAGCCTGTCTTCTTACTTGCACGCATTTGTGCATGTGCGTGTGTGTGTACACGTGAGGGTGTGGTGTGCTATGAACTTACACAATACTATGACTGTACAATTATTATTTTTGAGGTTTTAATCTACACATTTTTGTTGATCTTTTCAAGTGTGGTGTGCTTGCCCTTGTCAGCAAGATATGGCACTGTAGAAATGACCACTATTATTATTATTCTCACTCAATAGCTTTAATCACATTCTTCCCTGACAGTAGTATTTCACCTCTCACAAAGGACATGCAACTCAGTGAAACCTCATCAGGATGAGTTCATATTTATATACATGTACTACGTTTACAACCTCTGTGTGTCTAAAATACAAAATGGTACCAAATACAAATTTCTTACATGGAAACTGGTGTTGGGATCAATACCATAGTCCCCTCCTGGAAAGAACTTGTATTCGTACTCGGTGTCACTGGTGCGCCACAGGTGTCGGTAACTGCGCTTGGCTGCTTGGTCGTAGGTTTCCAGCTCATCAATCAGCTGTTGTGAAACAAATGACTGGTAATTTTAAAATCCACCTTTCATGTGAACATTAGCCTACACGGCATTATCACAGTTTCTTCCCTCCCTCTCTTTCTCCCTCTCTCGTCTTTTTTAACCCCTTCCCTGCCGCAGGATTTGTACTGGCAGTTCTACTTCCTTTAAGAAATACGTCTAAAAGAGAGGTTTAACAAATGAGAAACATTAATTTGAGACATCTGTTCCACACTGAAATGCACAAACTCTGATTCATGCAGGAAGTCACATGATGTCATATATATATATACAAAAACAGGATGCACTCAGCCAGTGATGTCATGTTCTATAGGCAGAAAAAGGGTTAATGAACCCAAATGCACATATTGCATATAGACACAGACCTGCACAGTGCTCCTCACATCCTTTAAACTAGACTGAATATTTCATTCATGTGTCCGAAATTAAAAATGTTAAACCCTGAATGACACAGAAGAGTAAAACAATCCCAGCAAACCTCATTCTCTGTGATGCCGTCATTTAGACCTCTGTTGTACAGACTGGACAGCATGCCGCTGAAGGCAACATAGGACCCCGGGTCAGCCTCGGCATTGAATTCCACAGTGCGCCGGCTGAAGTCTTTACCTTGGTTGATGCCTAGTCTCACCTGTGGGAACAAGGTGTCATCAGAGGTGAACAGGATTGCGTGATGGCTAGCCCAATATCAATAGGATTCTATGGTGGCTGGCCCAATCTCAATAGGATTGTGTGATGGCTAGCCCAATATCAATAGGATTGTATGGTGGCTGGCCCAATCTCAACAGGACTGTGTGATGGCTAGCCCAATATCCATAGGATTGTATTGGCCAGCCCAGTCTCAATAAGACTGTATGTTGGCTAGCCCAGTATCAATAGGATTTTAGGATGGCTAGCCCAATATCAGTAGGATTGTATGGTGGCTGGCCCAGTATCAATAGGATTGTATGGTGGCTAGCCCAATATCAATCATGAACAGGATTGTATGATGGCTAGCCCAGTATCAATAGGATTTTAGGATGGCTAGACCAATATCAACAGGACTGTATGATGGCTAACCCAATCTCAATAGGATTGTAGGATGGCTAGCCCAATATCAATAGGACTGTATGGTCGCTAGCCCAATATCAATATGATTGTTTGGTGGCTAGAACAATATCAATAGGACTGTATGATGGCTAGCCTAATCTCAGTCTCAATAGGATTGTAGGATGGCTAGCCAATCTCAATAGGATTGAGAATGGCTAGCCCAATATCAAAAGGATTGTATAAGGGCTAGCCCAACATCAATCAGAAATGAAACTGTCAGACATTGTTGAAAGCAGTTAAATCAGCAGCCTATCAGAATGTCTCTTCACATTTTAGAAAGTAGCGATTTTCATCCACTGCCCAGAAAGATACACTACTCAAACTTTCTTCAATAATTTTATTTCAGATGACAAAGTTGTTGTTTAAAAAAAAAAAAAGTCATCTTTGCTTCTATGCTTGATGATGATCATGAATGCTAGCTAAATGCCAGTCAAACGCCTTTTTGTTTTGTTAAACTGCAACACTTGGGCAACAATAAGGCTGGGTGGTGTGCAACATTATATAAGCAATATACATTAGACAGTCATGATGCTGTACTTGTCAACTGGATACTCTACAGGTTACTCTGCTACTATTCTGCAACTCCACCCTTCAGAGATTCAAGGATGTTCATTTCTTCAGCCCCTTATGTGTAATGCAGGTTTCAAAACATTCAACATCAGTCATCAATGCAACAATATCATACAACAGTGGTGAACATATACATCACCCACAACCATCATTATTTATCTTATAAACAATTGAAATATTAAGGCAACAAGAACAGACACTGACATGCATGCACCATACCTCGTTCTGTCTGGTTCCGTTGACGAAGAAATTAAGAACGTCTGTGACGATCTCTTCAGGCTGACGAATAAAGTAAATGACGATGCGAGCGGTGGGCACCATCTCTCTAGACAGCGCCACAGCGAATGTTTTCTGTTTGGATGTCATCTCCACCTCATCCCCAATGATGATGTTGCCCTGGGCTACCACCTGTGCCAACATAGAAGGTTCTGCATGTAAGGTACCAGTCTGGTACCATTTCACGTTATATGATTTATTCATTTACCTCTTTTCATTTTCTTTCATTAATATTGTGCATTGTTTCACTTATTTTGTGCAGGCCTGTGATTTACATTGCCCTGATATAACCGTAATGGTTGACTGGGCGTAAAACACCAAGTTACTTATTTACTGTAATTCACATAGTTGCCAGTCCCTTGCAGAAAACTTCAAACTGCTTTTGGGGGGAATGAAGACAGCCACAGAGCAGCTCTACCCAGTCACTGCTGCAGTCAAGGTGTTTGAAATAATTATGTGGGTGTTTACCTGTCATGCTGGAAAAATCTGTGATTCCCATGATGATAATACAATACATAGCACTTCCATGGCGCAATGTCCATAACATGACTTAGCTCAAAGCGCTTTACACAAAAAAGTATGTACATCAATGGTATCATGTTAACACCACCTCCTCTTCCCCAAAGAACACCCACCCTCCCCAACACACATGCACAAACAAACACACACACGCACATGCACAAATACATACACACACACATGCACAAACACACACACACATGCACAAACGCACACATGCACAAACACACACACATACATGTGCATGCACGCACTCACACACACATGCACACAAGCACTCAATAGTCAAACTGTGCAGAAAATGTGCTCAGGCAATCATTCAAGCTTTGTTACCCCTTTTTTTTTTTAAGTTTCCAATTGCTAAGGCATCTTTGACATAAAAAATTCGCAACACTCAATACAATATTTGAAAGAACTACACACTGCACCCTTTTTGTGCTGTCTTGTGTTAGGAGGTTCCATTGTATATGTTAAGATACACATTGCTTGTGCATGTTTTATTCGTTGGTTATTGCTGCAAAGCAAGCTGCCTAGTGGGTGCAGCATTGTCAAGAACACTCAGATTTCTAAGGTCAGCTGCAACCTGTTTTTTAATCACTGACTTGCACTGTAGCGGACTATCACCTATATCTGGTTCGTTAGTTCTTTTTTCTCCCATTTTCTTCAGTACGTTTATTACTTAATCTAGCCGTGGAATGACTGCCCATGAGCATGGCTTCCTGACAGAGGCTCAAAGCAATTTGGAGCGCACTGTCTTTATACTTCTGCGTGGGTCTACATTCAAGATCACACAATGCTTACCTGGTAGAAGACACGGGGCACAAACTGGCTGACCACGACATGAAAGATCATGTATTCGTTCACCTGAAAACCCAAACCACACTGTTAACAAGATGCAGCATGCTGTGTTGCAGATTAAATAAAATAAACAAAAATTTCAAGTGGTGAAATGATGAAGCTCTTCTCCTGAAATTAGGAATAAATCAGACACACACAAAACCACATCACACCACAACACATACATGCATGTGCGCACACATGCATGCTCACATGCACACACACACAATCAAACTCACCCTTGGGTGTTCTGTTGAGGTCCTGATTGCGATGAAGTTGTTTACTGGCGAGTAGTAACGATTAGCTCTCATCTCCACAACTGCCAAGCGATCATTGACAAACTGGCCATCATTATACGATGAGAATGTATAGCGGTCATCCTGATTCCCATCGTAGTATGAGGCCTGCACACACAGTCAGTAAAGTCAACAAGAATGATCACTATTTTACGAACAGCACACATTTTTCGTGACACCATTAACGCTTTCCCTGCCTCAACGACATCATTTAATATCCATGGTGAAGTGTTCCCCATCTGCGAGGAAAGATGTCAAAGGACGTCCTGCTCAAATTTAGACTGTTTGCACATGCTCAGGAGAAGCTAAGTTCTTAAAAATAAAAATCAAGTTTCTGGCAGGCTTAACCTATCTTCTGTGCTCTTTCTGGAGAAAACTGCATCAGCAGTGCAAACTCTTTGGCAGAGAAAGGGTTAACCGTCAATGTCCATGAAATGTACAGTACACTCTTTGGCTTCTCATGTTTTGGAGAACACGCTTGCAATGCCTGGGAGTAGTAGAAAGCAGAGATGGAAAGGGGCCTGAGTTGGTGGTTAGTTCGTTAGTTCTTGGATTTTAACACCCCGTCAACAGTACAGGGTCACCTCAGGATGAACAAACACTATTTCAAATCACATATTTAAGAATCACATGAGGGCAAAACAAAAGTTACCAAAGTGCAAGTTAAACAAACAAAAAATCCCCAGGGGATATTAGTACTCTAAAAAAAAAGAAATGCTGATGACTTCAAAAATTGTGCATGGTAGGTGATGAGGAAATGCAAAACTCAAACATTTACATTAACCGTGTTAAGCCTTTGTTTAATCAGCAAAGGGTGTTGGGGACATTTCAGGGATGCCCAACCAAGGACACTGAAACAGTCAAACTCACTGTTTCACTCCTTAAATTTGTATACTGTTTTAACTCTTGCAGAACATCCACCAGAAAATCCAGTTCCTGAATTTTCCACAGAACAGCTACTACCAGGACCTACAACAGTTGCAAGACTCACCAGTAACATTACACTCAAACATGTCTGATGAGAATCGCCTGTTAGCTCAGGTGACTTACCTTGACGGTGATGTGCTGAGTCTCAGATTCCGGTATGACATGGAAGGAGGCGATGCCATTGACGGGCATGATGGATGAAGGCTGCGTGGGGTACGCTGGAGCACCGACGTTGCTCATGGAGACCTCAAACATTACAGGTTTGTTGTCGACGACAGGAGTCCCATCATATCTTGACAGAGCCACCTGCATAAACATGAACAGGTCCACCTTTAATTTCTTTTTTAAATGTGCACCTCTCTGTGGTATACTGGTTGTGGTAAAAAAAAGAAAAAAGGGTGGTTTCATTGCAAGGGGGTCTGATGGTCACGACGGGCTTTTTGTGAAGAGCTGAAGACTTCTTTCTCCTGTTAGTCTGCAAGATCTTAAAAAGTCTGAGAATGGTCTCTATTCAACTTTCTCTGCATCCCAGTTTTCTCTCTCTCCCACTCTCTTCTTCCCCCCGTCCCTCCCTCTCCATCCTGAACACGCACACACAACAAACACACACATGCACACACACATACCACATGCATACAATACACACACACACACACACAAACAAGCAGACACACAAAACGAACAGCCCAAAGTTTCAATTCCCTACCTCAACAGAAAACTCTGACAAAGGTTTGAAGGAGCGCACGCTGCTGCCGATCAAGTGCAGCTTGACTCTCGAGTCGTATATGGTGGTTGAGGCCCACCCAGTGCGGTTGAGCGAAGTGTACCAGTCTGTCACATTGACAAAAAACATCACAGCGCTTCCCACGATGGTGTAGCTTTCACCCCCACGCAGAGCCAAGTCCCTGATTTGTTCAAAACTCCAGCTGAAGTCTATGTGCCCATCAAACTGAAATAAACAAAAATTTACATGCTGCTATTATGATAGATGCTTAACCCCCCCCCCCTCCCCCTCTCACACACACACACATCCCTGTTATAGCCCCCCTTGTTGTTATTGTTACAGATCCCTTTGCTGTTGCTCCTTGTCTTTGCTCTGATACAACCGTCCTGGTTGACTCAGCATAAAAAAACACATGTTATTTGCTGCTTTTAGTCACATTTCTATTACTGTTGTTGTTCCTCTGCAAGATCTCAGAGGAGTTCTGTTACATCTGCTCTTAGCACCGCAAGCATCTACCCCCACCCAAAAACAAAACAAATTGCTACAGAAAAACTGAAGACACATTTATTTATTTTTTACAAATCAGTATTTTTTGTGACCACAAAATCTACTAGGTTTCATTAGTTTAGTACTTCAGGATTTTGAACTGTACCTGTATAAATTAAAAATGGGCTACCAAATCCATGAAACACACGCAAAAGAAGCACACTGCAGCGCATCACCGAGCCAACCAAGCAGCCACACTCACGTATTCGATGAAGCGGTAGTCATACTCCAAATACATGTGGTAGTCTTTGGGCGAGAGCGCGGACAGGGGAAAGTACTTGGGTTCTTCCTCGTTGAATGCCTGCCCCAGGGCCCTGCGCCTGTGGTAGGCTTTGAGCCAGCCCTGGGTGTGGTTCCAGACAGCCTCCCGTGGCATGAAGAATGCCGTTATCGTTGCGTTGCCTTTACATGCCCGACCGCTTGTATGGCTGGAGGAGGAGAGGATTATACAGAAATACACTATCATTGCATGTGAGGTGGAACCTCGGAGGAGGTGAGGATTATACAGAAATACACTATCATTGCATGTGCAGCGGAACCTTGGAGGAGGAGAGGATTATACAGAAATACACTATCATTGCATGTGCAGCGGAACCTTGGAGGAGGAGAGGATTATACAGAAATACACTATCATTGCATGTGAGGTGTGAGGTGGAACCTCAGGGGGAGGAGAGGATTATACAGAAATACACTATCATTGCATGTGCAGCGGAACCTTGGAGGAGGAGAGGATTATACAGAAATACACTATCATTGCATGTGCAGCGGAACCTCAGAGGAGGAGAGGATTATACAGAAATACACTATCATTGCATGTGCAGCGGAACCTCGGAGGAGGAGAGGATTATACAGAAATACACTATCATTGCATGTGCAGCGGAACCTCGGAGGAGGAGAGGATTATACAGAAATACACTATCATTGCATGTGAGGTGGAACCTCGGAGGAGGTGAGGATTATACAGAAATACACTATCATTGCATGTGCAGCGGAACCTTGGAGGAGGAGAGGATTATACAGAAATACCCTATCATTGCATGTGCAGCGGAACCTCAGAGGAGGAGAGGATTATACAGAAATACACTATCATTGCATGTGCAGCGGAACCTCGGAGGAGGTGAGGATTATACAGAAATACACTATCATTGCATGTGCAGCGGAACCTCGGAGGAGGAGAGGATTATACAGAAATACACTATCACTGCATGTGCAGTGGAACTGCCTTTACAAAAAGTGCCTTCAAGATTAGTTTATTATCTCACCATACTAACTAAATTTGTGGCTTACCATATATCACATCACAATAAACAACTATAATAATCATAATAATAACAATCTTAATAATAATAATGATAGCTCTTACAGAGTTGAAAGGTTTTTGCAAAACAAAAACTCAACGTGATAGCACACACCTTTCACACACATTTATACATGTAGACATAAGCATAATCTATGGTCACAGGAATCATCTGGCTAAGTTTGTGAAAAGGCCTGTCCAAAGAGGAAAGTCTTCAGCCGGGTTTTGGACTCAGACAGAGTGGGGAGATTCCGCAGACTGGCAGGCAGCATTCATGGAGTGACAAAACTGAACGAGTGCTCACCGAAGGATTTCAAATCATATTTTGGAATTTTCAAAAGCTTCTCACTTGAGGATCAGAGGGTGCGCAATGTTTGAAATGGGCAGAGCAAAGCTGAAAGGCTTGAGGGGAGTGCACTACTGAAATGACAGCGCTCAAAAGTTTTCACTGGGAGTATTTGAATCGCTTTGTCTTAGGCCCAAAAGTTTCACTCTAAAAGAGTTGGTCTTAAGAGAATTCCGTTGCACATTTGCAACTTTATGCTGGCCGAGTGTCTCCCTAACTGTCAACCCCACATTCATCATCACATAAAACAATCCAAAACTTTGATGGTAGTGTTCAAGACACGGAGCAAGGTCACCCTGTTACAAATAGTCATCATTTCAGGGTCAAAAAGTGGCCTCAAAACAAACAGAATAATCTTGAACATGGACGAAGCAGTCTTCAACCATGGCTTAGATCCAACGGCAGACAAAGCATCAAAGCATGCTTATTCACACACGACCAACAGTTGTCCAGCATCCTTACTTTGACAGCACTTTCCCTGTGATGTAGTCTGTGCTGTTTTCAATGATGTAGGTTGGTACTGTCACGTTCACATCGAAACGAGGCTCCCCTGTTGGCAACGGGAATCCAGGATGACTCATAAATCTCCACAGCCTTTTATATAACATGTTCAACAGAATGTTAAAAGCATATGGCTAATATTGTAATAATGCCAGTTTTATGAAGTTTAACTTCTATGGTTAAGGGGGGAAAAAAACTCAAATCAAATCAATCTTTATTGTTCCAAATTATACATGTGCATAAAAATATAAAAAGTGTTTCACACATTGACTTGATCAGTTTAAAACAAATCTGACTTGATAACAATCCAAATATTCTCTCTCTCTCTCTCTTTTGCCAGATAACAATAATAATAACATACATTTATCATGCGCTCATCAATACCTTGAGCACTCACATGATACATATTAACTTAAATACAATATTCTATACACATGTAGACAACAGTCCTACAAAAACAATTTACATAAGGTATTATATGGAAACACATATATATATACACACACGCACACACACACATACACAAACACACACAATGACTGTAGCAGAAACTGGTTACTAACATTAGTTGGGGCAGAAATACTGGGACATTTAATACTCAAAACATGCACCTGCATGTACATATATTTTACATATTATCTCCAAGAATGATTTCGTCATCACCGCACATATGCATGCATGCACATGCAAACATACATACACACACACACATGTACCCACACATGCATGCACATATTGAAACAACATAACAAAACAACACATCCAAGCAAAAGCAATACTTACAAAATTCTTCCACTTTAAATTCACGTTTATAGTCATGGCCCTGCACAAAGTCAAAGACAAATGAACACATGCAAAACAAAGCATACTCTTATCATAAATAAACTGGGAAAGTCATGACTGATACTAACTGACCAACCATAAAAAGGCAACATTTTCAGCAGCCCTGAACAAACCATAAGAAACAGTTAAATAAATACCCTTACTGTTTTGATACCTATACTGAACTTACCATGCTTCAAATATAAAAATCCAAGAACATCATATGTAGGAATGTCATACATGTGAATTTGTTTTCAATTGAGTTTGAAGAGTTTATTCATTTTCACTGAAACAATGTACACAATCTGAAATTGAATGTCTTTTTTTTTTTTTTTTATCACCTGTTGAGTGCTGTTAACAACTTTCAAAATGATACTCTTTGTGATTTCATGAGAATATATATATATAAATGCATAAAACTTCACTTACAGTTACAGGTGTAGATGCAAAAATAAATAAATTATTTCTTCTAATTCCAACACAACACTGAATACAAAAGTCCAACTCACAAAGGCATGTACTAGAATGGACCAGGTACCATATGTCGGCTGGTCTGACAGCTGTAACTCTCTGCTCACCAAACCTGCTCGATGCCAACATAAACAGAAAAACAGCGTGTACTACACATACACATTCGGATCTTGCTTATTGAGCGTAGTGAAAGTATTTCACACAATCATACAGCACTGATCAAGAAATGTCCAGACTCCGTAGTGGGGAAACAGCAAAGGCCCCAAGCCTTCTTAATTTACTCATACATCATCAGCACAGCCACATGGCATTCAGTATTACAATCTTAACACACACATTCACTGCCCTTCTTTTTGTACCTTGCTATAGTACATTCCTTGTATTTAATCATTCTTGCACCTGAACATATAAAATTAATTCCAATTAGCATGGACAGTAAAACCCTCTTAAGAGAAAGTGTCTGGAACCATAATTACTTCCTTCCAATGTAAAATTGTCTGAAAAGAAAAACACACAGTGCAGTAGGGATATACTCATATAGTTCTATCTGAATAATTTGTTGTTGTTTTTCAGCAGAGTTCCACCTTAATGAAGTTTATCTTGAGACTGAGAGAGTTCCACTGCCTGCTTTTTATTTTCGGCAACACATTTACCCACACATGAACATCATTTAATCACATTGCTGGGTTCTCTTTCTTCTTATTACTGACAAATATCTACCACTAAATGCACATGCACACACACACACACACACACACACACACACACACACATACACACACACACAAACACATACACACAAAAGAGTAAGTAAGTAACTTAGCATTTTACACCCAGTCAACCAGTACAGTTATATCAGGGTGAACACACAAAAGAAAAAACACAACAAATTATTGATTCACAACCAACTTTCACACAAGTACTTCATCACAAATAGCTGCTCTGGTCTGCTATTTAAAATCCTATGTATTTCACCATTACCATGTTTATTTGCAAGTTTGTCAGAATTTATCAGAAGCAGTACTGTATCTCAAACTTTACTGGAGAAATAAATACACAATAAACAAAAAATCCCAACCTCCAGCATTTGTCTGCACCAGAATCCAGCGCCTGACAACCACTCCATTGGGATCCTTCAACAGTCATATGCAGGTATATTTTTATTGGGGGGTGTGGGGTGTTGGAGGAACATGCCACATCATTATGAGGTATTTTTTCACTTTACAATCATGAGCAAGGCAACAACTAATGAAAGTCTGGACCTATTCCCCTATTCCGTCAACAACAACAAAAGAAAAAGAGAAGATTTTAATGATATAAACAGCACAGGGGAGGCATGTATCTTGCAAGCTGAAAGTAAGATGAATAATAAAACCAAACAAATCTGGCTTGGCTAGTCTTTCTTGCTTACATAAACATCACAAGGTCTTGGAATTCATAATTCTCATCAATGACAGGTTACCAAAATCCAGCATGGACCAAGATGAACCCTTTGATGCTTATGTTTAATATGCTACAAGCAAGACCAACTAGCCAAGACACTGAAGGCAAATCCAAGCAGGTAAACAGTAACAACAACAACCAGATGCTTTATTATGCCAGGACCTTGGGTGGTTAGAGAATGTCCATGACTGACTCAGGCCCCCACAATGAGTCTAGGCATAAAAGAAAACACCCATGATGCTTTTCCTTTTATCACTGTAACTCTTAAAGCAGTGTTACCCAAACTTGGTCAGACCAAACAAAAGAGAAGTATGTCAGGCCTCTATTTAAAAGAAATATACAGACACAGACAGACACACACACACATACACACATCTATATATATACACATAAAAACACATGCATGCATGGATGTACACACAAACAAGAAATGAAGACAAGGTTGTTCCAAAAACGTAACCTAAACCGACATATTTACATAATTTCTAACTTACCTCAACATAGACAGTCATGGAACCATGCTTCGGCATCAAGTCTGGCAAAATGGGCACAACCCGGAACTGAACTGAAAAACACAATATTCAAAACACTGGCTAGGTCTGTCATTTGATGTGAGTGGCAGAAAAGGTGACAGACATTACAGTCTGTTTTTCTTTATCACTGTAGCTATCCACTCCAGCCCCTCAATGCAGACAACAGATGGTCCATGCCTCATCCAAGCTGGCACAGCTTCTTCTCAAGCGATGTATCCTTTAGCCACATTCCGACTTTGGACACCATTATACTCATAGGTCAGGACCAACTGGAGGGTATGTTCAGCTGCATGTCACTGGTCCCACGTTACAGGGGTTTCTGCCAGGCAGCTAATGCAAATTTGGCATATATAATTCTCAGTCACTTACAATAATGCATAACTCTTTCTTTTTCTATTACAAGAACAACTACAAAAAAGGCAGATTTTTAAAAATAAAAGTAATACATAACAGGCAAGACAAACTGAAAACTAACCACATAAACAGTTACAACAAATGCTAATTTAATATGACAATATAACAGAAGCAGTCACTCTTGTTTCTGACTTTAAAAAAAATAACTAGTAAAAGAAAATGATAAATTTGCAATGAATGAATGAAATTTCTTGAAGTGTTCCAGCACTGGTGAGAACAAAAACAAAGATCAAAAAACGAAAACAAGCAAACAGAAACTGCTCTGACCTTTGTCACCCTGTCGGTACAGAGGTTTGCTCATCTGGATGAACAGTGAGGCCTGCTTTGTGCTGAACTCAATGTCCGTTTCATTTTGGAAGATGAAGCCAAATGTTGTGTGTGCCAGCGTGCCTTCAAGGCGCAGACGATACTTTCCATTTGGTGTATTTCCAGGCACCTGAGAAGACAATTGGTTACATCTTTTAGCCTTTAGCTTCATTGCTTTGAAACCACAACTGAAGAAAACCACCCAAGATACATGTGCTGCTCTGCCCTCTTCAACTTTCATTCAGCCACAACACAGAATGACATTTTAATTACTGCACTCAGAAATGTTATAGAAATGCAAAGGCTAAAAAACCTAGCACAAAATCAGACAGCTGTTTGTTTTGCAGAAATATTTAACAAATGCGGTCAGCAAAGTTTACCCCCTGAACAGTTTGCTTCCAATTGGTTCCAGAATCTCCAGGAACTATTCATGTTCCCCCTGGCACTTCTAACCATCAGAGAATTCCAACCATACTGGGCACCTTGTACATGTAGCAAGACAAAAGGTTGGTTGGGTGGCTAGTTAGCTGCAAGCTGGTAGTGCTCTCAAATAAATTTCAAACTATTCTCTAACCAGACTGAGTGCACACACACACACACACACACACACACACACACACACACACACACACACACACACACACACACACACACACACACACACACACACACACACACAGAGCACATGCAAAGTAAACAGAGCAGTAACACACACAGACCAGAAACACGCATTCACATCAAAACCCAACATCACTATTTGCATCTATACCATCACCTAATAAGCTCCCCCCACCCCCTCACTCCCCTCCCCCATTTAACAATGGACCCACCAGAAGCTGCATGATTCTGCTGGAAGGTCGCTCAAAGAGGACCTCAGAGGAGGCAAGTTCCTTTAAGCCTTGAGTGATGGACACACGGACGTTGATGCTGGTGTGACGACCGTACTCCATGCGTAGGATGGTGGCAAACACCTGAACCACCTGCCCTGCGCGAACTCGCCTGGGGGCCACCACCATGTAGATGCTGCAACAATGCCCAAATTCAAATGGTTTATTTGACTTGAGCGAGTGCTCATATCAACATACACAACACAGCACACAAAAAGAATGTGCATCCACGTAACACAGACCACAATAATAGATACATTTCTAATTAATACACTCAACCCACCTCCAAAAAGAAAAAAGAAAAAGACGTTCAAAAGTGCTGCACATAGATACACCAGGCACATATAAACCCTCTCTGGACTCTTTGAAGTCAAACCTCAAGACATTTTGCTTCCACACACTATAGACCTGCCATGTTTTCTGTTCCAGGCTGCTGTCTTTATCCCTCTCAAGTCTCTGTGTGTGTGTGTGTGTGTGTGTGTGTGTGTGTGTGTGTGTGTGTGTGTGGTGGTGTGTGTGTGTGTGTGTGTGTGTGTGTGTGTGCGTGGGTGTGTGCATGCTGTGTGTGTGTGTGTGGGGGGGGGGGGGTATGGCAACATCTGCTGCAGCCAAGTCATACACTCATGGTTGAAAGAGAGGTTCTATCAACAAGAACATGAAAAGACCAAATGAAAGCCAGATTTTTATTTACTCTTCTGCCCTCAGCTTGATAAGACTACTAAAATAGACTTCATTTTGTTTTTTGTCCACATTTAAAAAAAAAAATCTCATTTTTATCAGAGCTCCTGTCCCTTCATTGTACTGAATGTCCTCAGCCTTGCAGCCACTCACCTTGACAGTTCTGAAATCCATGAAACTGGAAGCAGAATGCAATAATAAATGCCAACTCACGGAGGTCTGCTGAGAGGACATGAGTGCCCCTCGTTGTCCAGCAAGCATGTCTGATCTTCCAGCGACACCTGACCCCCAGCCATTCCCAGCAGTCCCAGCAGTCCCAGCAGGCACGCCACCATTGTGGCGCCAGGCACCCACGTCATTCTGCAAAACACAAACAGTCACGTTGTCTGACCATTTTTGATTCACAGAGAACATTTACAATTTTCAATGCAGCACAATTTTTATGCACACTGAAGTCAGCAACAACATGGAAAAGTAACAACAAAGAAAAGTGTAAATCCACACAAATTATCACAAAAGAACACTCCAGTGAGGCTTGCACAACACTAGAGAAATTTCAGTTCATTAAAATGTCATCACTGATTCAATCAGTTTCTGCAACAAGCAGTCATTGAGGTTTTATTGTCAGCCCAGTACTCCAACACCCAGTTCTCTGATGTCTTCATACTCACTCTAACACCCAGTATTGCAAAATCTGAGATTTTCAACAACAACAAAAAATCAATAAAAAAATCTGGTCTGTTTAGGTCACAAACACTGTTATACAGTGGCACATTCTTTGATCTGATGGGAAAAGGCACTAACACTCTGAAAAGAGCACAGCACTGTCACATTGTCAGAGCCCTAGTAAGATGGAGTACTGGGATGTCAGAGAACAATGTCACTGGATAAATATCTGTTCTCACTGACATAACAGTTTCACAATATTATTTAATCCAGGGTGACAAAACTGCTGAATTTTTTCTCTCACTTTTATTATTTGTCTAAAAATCCATGATGGTCATCTTCACAACCCAGAGAATAATGTTCTTTTGTTTCCAGCACCCTGTAGATCTGCCATTTGTAAATGATTTTGTGTCATTTAAAAGGCCTATGTGGACAAGAGTTTACTAAGTAAGCTAAATGATAATAGCAAACCATCATAACGATACAAAATTAGAAAGTAAACCAACGTAATACACAAAATGGTCCACTTTCATGTTCTAAATGAGGAACTGACAACCAGGAAATGGTCAACAATTTCATTTCAAAATGCACTTCAAAGTCACCCCAAAATTGTCAAAATTCAAAGACAAATAGAGCAAATCACTGGACAAAAGGTTAATAAAAATTTTTTAAAGAAGTAAAAATGCTCCTCAAACTTATTTGCAAAATCCAAGAACCTCAAAAAGTCAATCCTCTGACTGGTTTCAGTCAAAATGTGTAAGAAAGCTTCCGGTAAACTCAATGGCGCACTCCAATGGCAAAATCAAACAGAGGCTGATTAATCAGTTCAAGATAACATTTTGACAAAAACCTAATTTATTAATAAGCCATCTACAGTTTTATAATTATCACCAAAACCAAGCATCCAAAAGGTAAGAATGTGAAAAATATTTCAGAAAATGCTCTTATTGATCCAAAACAAGAGGAGGATAGATCAGGACTCTGTACACAGGTTCAGATAAAGGACCTAGCAACACAGGAATGAGACAAGCCAGGCAGCCATTGCTGAGAGTCTGTCCCCAGAACGTTATCAGTCCTAACCTGGTTTGCTTAGGCTGGGGACTGATAAAAGCAGACCACTTCACAGGCTTTCATTTCAACCCAGTCCAGCTTATGCTAGAGAGACAGGGGCACTTTGGGTGCATACATAAAAAAAATTAATATGATTTTTTCATCTGAATTTGCAAGGCTCTAAATAAAAGTCCATGTGTGAATGTGCCCCTTTCTGAGTTTAGTCCATGTGTTTTGTTTGTTACTTGTCTGGTTTGCTGTGGCTTTTTTTGTTGTTGGGTTATCTGGTCAATTTTTTTATTTTTTATTACTAAACTTTTTAATCAGTGTGTATATATATGAACATTATTTTGTGTACACATGCTGAACTGGTAGATTGTTGTATTTGTTTGTTGTTGTTGCCGTCATTGTTTTTGTGCTGTTGTTGTTGTAGTTTTGTTTTGTTTGGGGGGAGAGGATTGTCTGTTTGGCTGCAGCGTTGTTGTCATTGTTTTTGTGCTGTTGTTGTTGTCGTTTTGTTTGGGGGGAGAGGATTGTCTGTTTGGCTGCAACATTGTTATTGTTTTTGTGTTGTTGTTGTCATTTTGTTTGGGGGAAGAGGATTGTCTGTTTGGCTGCAGCATTGTTGTCATTGTTTTTGTGCTGTTGTTGTTGTCGTTTTGTTTGGGGGGAGAGGATTGACTGTTTGGCTGCAGCGTTGTTGTCATTATTTTTGTGCTGTTGTTGTTGTTTTGTTTGGGGGGAGAGAGGATGGTCTGGCTGCTGCGTTGTTGTCATTGTTTTTGTGCTGTTGTTGTTGTCGTTTTGTTTGGGGGGAGAGGATTGTCTGTTTGGCTGCAGCGTTGTCATCATTTTGTGTTGTTGTTGTTTTGTTTGGGGGGAGAGGATTGTCTGTTTGGCTGCAGCATTGTTGTCATTGTTTTTTTGCTGTTGTTGTTGTAGTTTTGTTTTGTTTTGGGGGAGAGAGGATTGTCTGGCTGCAGCGTTGTTGTCATTGTTTTTGTGCTGTTGTTGTAGTTTTGTTGTTTAGTTGTTGTTGTTGTTTGTTTGTTTGTTTTTTGGGGGGGGAGAGAGGATTGTCTGTTTGGCTGCAGCTTTTGTTGGTTCATCTAATGTGTTTTTCTTCATGTTAACAATAAATTCCCTAAACTGCCTTAGGTCTTAAATATATATAGTATTAAATGGTTTCATGCCACATTACATTGAAACTCGACATTATCAACTGAATTCTCCCAAATGATGAAACAAACTCATCCATCAATGCTTTGCACACCCAGCACTAATGGTACTATATATTTTACAGTGTTGTTCTTTTTTGATTGAATTTCCTTATCATCCGCTGTCCTCGGTTGTTGGAGTGTTGGATCAAAGCACTGCTTGGGACAAGAGACCGATTTGTTCGCTAGTAATGGGTACTACCCAATATGGCACCTAATAATAACTTATATCTTACTTAAAAAACTAAATTTCTTCATTCTCCAGAATAAGCAACTTTTTAAGGTATCAAATACCATCCGACTGGAGACCACAAGTAGGCAAATCTACGTTAATGAAGACAAAAAAAAAAAAAATCCCCCCACCCCCCACCCGACTTGGAAAGATGGATTAAATGGATAATGAATCAGGTAATATAAGGTAGTGTGCATTCGGCCGTGCATTCTTGTTGTACCAAATAAATGGTCTCCATTGATGACTGCGGATTCCGAAAGCCGTTGACTTCTGTTTTTCCTCTTTGAAAGGTTCCGCGAGTCAAAGGAAGGGGCACTACTCTGATGTATGCATAACTCTTCTTGCTCAAAGTTGCAAATGGTTTGTCGGCGAGGATGCTATCGTGTCGTTGAGCAGAAGGACTGGAAAATTATCTCGTTTTTGTAAGTTTATCACACGTGTTAAACGTTGGGGTACAGAGATGTGGAAGAGAGTCACAGCTCGTCTATATGCTATTTAGAGTTTGTGTGATCCCTATTCCGTTGTGATATAATGACCAATAGTGGTCTCTGCAACGTACGAAACCAAATCCATATCCAGCTTGAAGAAATGTCCTTTTGTTTCGTCTTTCGATGAACAAAACATCTTTATGTACAGTTCCGTCTGTCTCATTATTCACTGGTAGAAATTAGAATACATTCAGTTGCATGTCCGGCATCCAGCTTATTGACCTGTGCCATTTTAAGGGGGCGGGGCCTGCTCATGGATCTTCTTCCGTGTAGTGTCCAGCTTCAATACTCTGAAGACTGCATTCTGGTGTTTTGGTGTTTTGGCAATGTCCACTTTTAGCCCCGTCGGTCCACAGTCCTCAAATGGTATGAGAATGTGTGTGTGTGTGTGTGTGTGTGTGTGTGTGTGTGTGTGTGTGTGTGTGTGTGGACGGAATGAACTTTAAGTATGCAGTACGTTGGCATATCCACGTATCAGTTCATTCCGTACTATGCCAGTGCTATACACGCACATACGCATCCTCAAACCATTTGAGGACAGCGAACCGACGGGGCTAAAAGTCGATATTGCCGGTGTTTTTATAACCCACCGAACTCTGGCATGGACTACACGATCTTTAGCATGTGCATGGGATCTTTTTGCATGCATTATGTACACACGGAGAGTGTATGATATAATTGAGTTTATTAAAACTTACTGGCCATTCTGACTCAGATCTTCCGTAGAATGACCACCTTCATCATACTGAAGATCTTCCGTAGAATGACCACCTTCATCATATTGAAGATTATGTCACTGTAGTGTTAGGGGTTGCAGTGGATTGCAAGTTGAACCACATCAACGAGTTGAACAACACTGTAGTTGATGTTGAACCACAAACAACACTGCGGCCCATGACAACTCAGACTTGTAACAGTTTTGGACTGTCCCTCACTGTTTTAATGTTTACATAAATTTAGCTTTATATTTTTCACAGCTGTGCAACCCCAAAGACCTAACACTACACTGTCTACAGTGACATAATCTTCAAAGTTTCCCATTCGCCCCATAGACAGTATCATAGAGGCTGAAGTGAGCGTGAATTGTACTGCTTGCAATCCATCTGAGTGTGTGCTTTTTCAGTGACCACTGGCAGTGGCACTGATGGCTGGAATATCATGGACATGGCTGATTGTGGGCGGCTTTGCTGCCTACCTGAGCTACACCATGTGGGTCATGTACACCATCTTCAGTCCACCCCAGTGCATTGGGCCCGGAAGCCACTGTGCTAAGTCCTACCTCACTAAGAATCCAAAAATGGAGGTAGGTATGTGTGCATGTGTATCCATGTGTGTGTGTGTGTGCATGCATACGTGCGTGCATGTGTGTGTGCTTTTTCACACTAGTTAGTCAAATGTCTACTGATATTATTTGAAATGCTTGTTTTGTTTGTTGAGCTGTTGTTTTGGGTCTGAAGTCTTGTGTGAATGGTTTTGTTGTGTTTGTTATTGTGTTTTTGTGTGTGTTGATGTTTGTTTGTTTTCTTCTTCTTTTGTTGTTGTTGTTGTTTTGTATACATTACAACATGTGCTGTATTTGTTTACATTTTCTTCTGGTTCTTGTTCATATTTTACCAGTTGACTCAGACTCAGAGTCTCTGGGTTTGGCAACTTTGATTATTTTTAACAAAGACATTCTTTTTCTCATTTTCAAGTTTCAGTATGAAAACTGCCCCCTTTAGTTAGAAAAAGAAAAGAAATATGTTTTGAATAAGATGTTTGGCTCAGTCAAGAGAGAGGCATGTTATATAATTCTGATTATGTCACATGTAATCATCAGTATATATCTTTATTACATTTTCATTTACATTTACTTGTTGCATTTTCTTTATTACATAATGATGTGCAGTAATTAAAAACAAGTCTCCCCACCCCCACCCCACTTTTGTGTGTGTGTGTGTGTTTGTGTTTGTGTGTGTGTGCACAACAAAAAGTCTTGGAAAATACATTTTATTATTAGTTAATACTTATACAACAGGGTGTGATATAACATGCCATGATGTCTTGCATCCAGTTGGAGATCATGGTATCCAACTCCAAGAAGAAAACCTCCGGAGAAGAGATGGTGTCAGTTTGGAAACACAGCAACTTTTCATTGCTGGACACTGTTCAACAGTATGTATTTCACTGACACTGCATTTAAACTTTTCTTCTCCCAAGTTAAGTTTGTGTTATATATATCGTAAAACATATAACAAATTAATCCTCATACTTCTGATAAAGTGCGTTTTTTAAGTTTGATATTTGGTTTATGTTTATTTTGAAGTGTTATGTTTTTGCCCGTGAAAATTAACACTGGTGAAAAGGAGGGTGGAGGAAGCAATGGCTTTCACAAAAGCTATGAAATACAACATACAGTTTCATGTGATGATTGGGACTGATCTGTGTTGAAAGTGAGAGCAAAACTACTAAAGCACACACTCCAACACTTGTTGTAAGTGATCGTCCTTTTGTGACAAATAAGATAGGAAATGAGAAGACCTGAAAAAATATTGCTGGACCATTTATCACATAACAACATATGTATTAATAGGTTTGTATTAACTATTATCATGTCTCTTTTCAGAGAAGTGAATGTTTCAATTCCTGAATCAACGCGAGAGAATGGCACACTTTACCTGCATGCCTTTTTGTACCCCAAAGGCAAGAAGCACACGCCCAGTTCTCTCCTGGCTCACTCTCACGTTCTCATCACAACGTATGCTCTGCCTCAGGCTGTCTTCATCAATCTGCTCGGGGATGAAGCTGGTAATAAGGTACAGCACTTCATTGGCAAACTGGCAGACTCTACCTCTTTTGATCTAGTCTTACCTTTCGCTGCCTCTCTCTTACTCTCTGTCCATCTCCTTTTCTCTCAGTCCTTCTTTGTGTTTCATGCTATCTCTCTCCCTCTCTCTCCCTCTCTCCCTCTCTCTCTCCCTCCCTCTTTGTCTATCTCTCTGTCTGGAGCTCTCTCTTGCTTGTGTGGGTTCTTCAGCTTCTCGTCTTCATGAGAACCAAACTTGATGAAATGTAGAATGCTTCATTATGTACACACAACATGTAGACATGCACACCCATGTATATAATGTGCATGCATGCATACCTAATGAATACATGCACACATACTGATACACACACGTGAACGCATATTTACACACATGCTCTGATCTCACACATACGCATGCACACATGCACAGTGTGCAAGGCTTTAGCAACAGAACAGCTGAGTGAGTTGATTTTGTGTTTACTGTTACTCTAGATGACACACTGGTTTAAGATGACTGATTTTTGGTGACACCAAAAGCTATTTCTCAAGGGAAAGGAATCAAATGTGTTCTTTTACTGTTTCGTTGTTTTCCCAGTCAGTGATGGGCCAATACTTAGAATAGTTTCATGTTACAGACCAGTAAGCCAGCATCTGACAAACCCCACACACACTGGCGGTCACGGCTGACAGTCAGCGTCGTGTCTGATGAATTCACCCTGGACCGCAGAGCTATCCCTGGAGAAATCTTTCGCTACCTCAAGTGCGTAATCCTTGCACGTTCATCAGCCTTGCCAGCTATCTTTGTGCTTGAACGATGCTAGATTTCTTTCTCTTCTGGGTTTAGTGCATGATTAAGCACATCTGCACATGCATTTTTATTTGCAATTGGTAACATTAATTTGTAACCAGTGACTTTAACGCATTTCTTTGTTAGTTGTTACAGTACTTACACAAAGTCATAGTCTCTGATTTGAAACGAACTAGTTTTCTGGGGACTTGTTCAACAGGTTGAGAATAGCAACAGAAACTAAAAATAAAGGTTTGTTTGTGAATTGCCCTGTTCTGTTGATTTTATGTCCAGTTTATAACGCAAGTTCTTTTGTTTGTGCACCAAGTAACCTAACAGTAACACATTTAATGCATGTTTACACCTCTTGTGATGGGACACAAGAGAAGTTGCTGTGTGTGACTGGTAAATTGTAACATTTAATGGTGTTTCGCACGTCCAATCTAAACTCAGTGTAACCTCAACAAGGCAGTTTAAAACAAACAAACAAAATTATTTTTCATTTTGAGCTCCTTTACCTGTACTGTTAGAACATGTTTTGAGGTGGCTGGTTCATTTCTCTGTTGTCCTTTAAAATGGAATGTATGTGTACATACATGTGTTTCTCAGTTCATATTATGGATTTTCAACTATTATGTCATTTCATGCTGCTTGTGTTAGGTGAGCTGAAAATGGAGATTTTATTTTATGGTGATGAAATTAGTACCTATAACCTAATAAGTGTATTTTGCAGATTCTCTTCGGATGGAAAATACTACCATCCCATCTTGTTTCTGGATGAACTGAGCTTCCGACTCAAGGATCTGCAGGTTGGTTTTTGCAGTGGTCTTTTTATTTAGTCCATACTTGCTCTAGCTCTTCTCTTAGATTTTCTCAGGTCTTTGTCTGTGAACTGTGTGCAATATCCCGCTGTACATTTTTGTATTTGCAGTATATCTACTTGTATCATACATGCATGCTCAAATCACAGTTTGGTCATGTTTGGTTACTGACAACTTTGGTTTATTTACTGAAATTGATGTATGTAAATTCTTGCGTGGTTGGCGGTCGTATGGCATGAAACCTTTTTATTTTGTCCATTGTATGTGTTTATACATTTTTCTGCAGCTTTTTGTACTGCGCATTGTGCCTAGATCTTGCTAGGGATCATGCGCCATAGAAACATCCATTATTGTTATTATTAAATGTGTGGAGAGTGTTACTGTTAAGATGTTTGGGTTGTGTGTCTGTTAGTGTGGTTATGTGTGTGTGTGAGTACATCTGGTTTCTTGTCGGGGGAAGTGGTGTGATCGTGTTAATATTTAGTTATTGTAATGTCTTCTCGGTAGATGGATAGCGGTTGGGGGTGGGGGGAAAGGAAGGGGTTGCGGTATTAATTTTGGGAGGTCTTTTAGGCAAAAGAGAGCAGCGTGAGTCCTGAGAGGTCATGAGCAGTTGGGAGAGTATTAGTTTTCGGCAGTCCTCCATTGTTATGAATAAGGTTGCGAAGAAGTGGAGTTTACTTTTCAGGGGTAGCAGATTTGTTCAGGTTACAAATATTTGTGGAAAATACACGCTCTTGAAATGAACGGTAAACAAGGCAAACTGCCATTTTTGTGCGGACAGCCCATCAACCAGACCAGCACTACCATGCCGCTCTCCATCACCTACACCCCCATCTCCATCGGCAAGCTGCGCATGTGGACCAGCTTCCTCGAGTCCTTCAAGATGCTGCAGGGATTGGGTCAGTCACTGAAACTACTGTTTTCCACCTAGCTCCTACCGCCATCAGCCCAGTGCTTTTTTTTTTTAAATCTTGGAATAAAGTTAATCTGTTCCAAACTGCTGATATCGGTGTTGAAGTGGCTTGCTGCAGTCTCTGTTGCAATTCATGGGTGAGGGGTCAGAAAATTTGTGACTGCATAACCAGACTGCAATGTACAATGTGTTTTCCCCACAAATACGTGTTGGTCACTGTCACAGCTTTCAAAAATTGTCATCATTTTTTCCATTTTTTGTCCCTACCAGAGACAGAAATTTGTTGGTTAACTGGAACGCTGTAGTCAGATATTTTGTTGTTTCCTGATGCGCGTATGATGACACTGACCACAACAGTGCTCTGATTGTTTCAGGCTTTACTGAGAAGGACACTGATGAAATCAAAGGGATTTTTACTGACACCAACTACTATTTTTTGGTGCTGACTTTTGCTGTTGCTGCTTTTCATGTGAGTGCATGCTTATTTTTTTATTTTTTTTAACATGCTTAGATTAATGAAAGTACAGGATACAATTTCAGCACAAAATTAAAATTGGCTGTCTAATGATAAGTGTGTGTGTGTGTGTGTGGGGGGGGGGGGGGGGGGGGGGGCGTGGGGGGTCAGTTTTGTTGTGCCATAAACATTTGTTAATTTTGAGTTGAAATTTTGAGCACTCAAATCAGATTGTACAGCTGTATTGACACCTTTTTCCACACACTGTCTTGATGCAAGGGTGCTGCCATTGTTTGGCCTCGGTTGGTTGAGTTAAGCAGTGATTTGCTGAGTTGTTTCATGCTTCGTCACTTGACTATTTCCACAGAGGTATCGCCCATCAAACCACAAGACCTTCGCATATCACTGATCAAGGCAGTGCTTCATTCATTGTCTCAGGTCAGGAAAACTGCGAACGACATGTCGGAAACAGACTGATGGAAAAGTGTGAAATGTTCCCAGTTTCATAATGGCTTTGAACGTGTTTTGCCCGTGTTTTCAGCTGCTGTTCGACTTCCTTGCCTTCAAGAATGACATCCAGTACTGGAAGAAGCGAGAGACGATGGTGGGCTTGTCCTCCAGGGGGGGTAAGTGTTCACTCTCCTCTTTGGTTACACTTGTTGCGGTTTGTTTTTTATTGGCACATTTTCCAAGTTTGTTTTTTATTGGCACATTTTCCATTTGGTTTTGTGTGCTTCTTTCCCTTTTTTTTCTTTTTTTTTAAAGTAAAATTTATCATGCGCTCATCCACACCCTGAGTGCTCACATGATGCATATTAACCTAAATATGATATTCTATACACATGTAGAGCATAGTTCTACCAAAACAATTTACATAAAGTATTATACAAAAACAACAATCAAAATACACACACACACACAAACACACACACACACAATGACTGTAGCAGAAACTTGGTACTGATATTAGTTAGGATGGAAATACTGTGAGAAGAGGAAGGTTTTCAGTTTGGCTTTAAAAGATGACAGGGTTGAGCAGTGTCTAAGGTCTCTTCATTGGTTCTTCTTCTTCTTTGGTACGGCTGCCAGAGTCATGAATGCTAGGACCGCACGGATGCTTGTGGCAGGGTTCATGGTGGTGGAACAAACACACAAAAACAGGGGTGGGAGAGACTGAAATTACTCTGAGGATGGCATTGTCATTGTCACAGTCTCTGGCAGGCTCTTCCAAATTTTAAAAATGCTTTGCAGGAGAGATGTTTGGTAGTATTCTTTTTCATTTGTGCTCCAGGGCCAAAGATGTTTGGTTGTGTTTCTCATATGCACTCCTGGGGCAAAGATGTTTGGTAGTATTTTTCTTCATATGCACTCCAGGGGCAAAGATGTTTGGTAGTATTCTTCTTCATTTGCACTCCTGGGGCAAAGATGTTTGGTAGTATTCTTCTTCATTTACGCCCCTGGGCCAAAGATGTTTGGTAGTATTCTTCTTCATTTGTGCTCCTGGGCCAAAGATGTTTCACAGCATTCTTCTTCATTTATGTTCATGGGGCAAAGATGTTTGGTAATATTCTTCTTCATTTGCACTCCAGGGGCGAAGCTGTTTGGTAGTATTGTTCTTTTCATTTGTGCTCCTGGGACAAAGATATTTGGTATTCTTCTTCTTCATTTGCACTCCTGGGCCAAAGATATTTGTTATAGTGTTTATTTACACCCCTGGGCCAAAGGTGTTTGGTAGTATTCTTGTTCATTTATGCCCCTGGGCCAAAGGTGTTTGGTAGTATTCTTGTTCATGTACGCCCCTGGGCCAAAGGTGTTTAGTAGTGTTATTCATCATTTGCACTCCAGGGCCATGCTAGTTAGATTGTAAGGTTGGTCTGCAATGCAAACTGTGCTGCCCACCATAGGACTGCTTTTGGTCCTGTTTGGCAGTATGATGTTGTCTCCGAGCGTCAGTTGTAAGTGTGTGGGCTTACAGTTGTCTGGTGTTCCTCCTCAGTGGATGCCACCTGAAGATTAAATTTGCATCTTGTATTGTCACACCACATTTATAACAGCTTTCGTTATTGGGCCTTTGCGTTTTGAGGATTATGATATATTTAGGCCATCATTATTATGGCCTGGTGTTGGCTTTTCAGTTGCATGTTGGTGTATATCGAGACCATTATTGTTTTCATCTTTGTTGCCTGTTCCAGTGAAGTGGCAGTGTATTCATACCATTGTTGTTTCTGTTTGCCTGTTGTCTTTCGTCAAAATAAATAGCGATCTTTTTAATCTTTCATGTGTTTGGATATCATTATTGTTTCTGACTTCATTTTCTGTTTCAGTGAAGTGGCGGTGTATTCAGACCATCATTATTTTCTTCTACCTGCTGGATGAAAACACCAGTCTGCTGGTCACCATTCCTGCTGGAATCAGTACCATCATAGAAGTAAGGTCTTTACCTGCCTGCTCCCTGTTAGTGTGTGGTCTGTCTGTTCTGTATCATTGGTGGGGGCTGCCACAAGTATCATTTTTGTCGGGACAAAGGTTTTTGTGTTTGTTGTGACAAAATATTTGTTGAGACAAACCCGTGTTTGTTGTGGCAAAAGTTTTGTCGCAACAAGCATACTTTTGTCGCAACACAAGCTGTTTGTCGCGACAAAAGTAAGCTTGTCACAACAACAAAATTGTCGCAACAAAATTATGTGTATGGACTTTTGTCATGACAAAAATATGTTTGTCGCGACAAAAGATGTGTTTTGTCATGACAAAAATCATACTTGTGGCAGTTCTCGCCAATGATAGTTCTGTTGTTCTCCTCCCCCCCCCAAATCCAACACCTAAGTTTTTTTCTTCTTCTATTTTCAACATGCCAAACATTCCCCTTAATTTTCAGCATTTCAGTGCCTCTTCCATGCTCTTTTGTTTTATGTATGCAGTCATAGGTAGTTTATATATTGCTGCTAGAGTAGTGCTTCTTTGGGGTAGAGGATTTTTTTTTTTTTTTAAGCATTTGTATCATGTATATCTATCACCTGCATAAATAAATATCAAATCTTCTGTCTATCTCTGGTCTCCGTTCATCCTGCTTATCTTCCCTCCTTGTGTTCCGTTTGTTAGGTGTTTTCGTCTGGTCTGATCGACTGTGCTCAGGTTGGTCTGTTTTGTAACTGTGCATATTTCTTGTTTGATTTGCTGAACTGCCTGTTCCGCTTGAAAACTGTTGTGCTGGTTATCCCAGATTGTGATTCAGCCATTTACTAGTGTTTGTATTTCTGAGGGGGGCTCAGTGTGCTGGTACTTCATGTGTGTTGTTTCATTTTTTTTCAGATGTGGAAAGTGAAGAAAGTGTACAAGTTGAAAGTGGAACGGGTTGGATTCTTTTGGTTCAAATTCAAGGTATGCCCTTTTTAGTTGATCAAAGAAATAAGAAATTTAAACTTTATTTGTTTTAGTGTCCTACTTGATCAAGCAAGGAAATATGTCTTGCTGTGCGCAGTAAAATGTTAATTAAGTACAAAGGGCATACATGAGTGCACACATGCACATGCACACACATACACACACACACACATATTCCACAGGAGCATGCATATCATAATAATAGATCATTCTTATAAAGTGCCATTCTCTAACACAAGTTAAACTCACTGCACTGTACAAACAACTTGACAAAAAACATGGACATACGTTTCAACAAGCAGAACCTTCAGTATAGTATTCTACCACAAATGCAATCACCAAGTGACAATAACTATTTATGCATATATACAGACTCAACTACACACCCACACCCACTGAATGAAACACACACACACACACACACACACACACACACACACACACACACACACACACACACACACACACACCAATCAGTCTTACATCATCCACTCAGATACACATTACAATTAGAAAATTACCAGTACTCTCTCCAAAAAATACCTCTCCCTTGGAGTCTCTCTTAAAATGAAAGATTAAAGATTACATTTAATGATAATTGAGGTGCATTTTTTCCTATTTCCAGCTAACTTGCTGCTGAAATTTATGCCTGTGTCTGAACTGGGGCAGAGTTGGTTTCATGTTCATTTGTTCTTTCTTTTTGTGTTTTTGTTCTAGTTCGGAAAATCAACAGACAAGGAGAAAGAAACTGAAGAATTTGACAATCAGGTCAGTGGTGAACATTTTTTAAGTCTTGTCTTTTAAGTATTGCATTAATTTGAATTATAGTTTTTAAAAAAGAAGGAAACATGATAAAAGTACGTTTATGACTGTAACTCACAAGGATTGGGGGGTGGGGGGTGGGATCATGTATTTGTACAGTGTATGTGTTGTGTGTTGCAGGCAATGACGTACCTGTCGTATGTCTTGTATCCTCTGGTACTTGGAGGCGCAGTGTACTCTCTGCTGTATGTGTCACACAAAAGGTCAGTGTTTCCATGATGGCCGTGAAAAATAAGGAGATAATGATGAATGCTGGAAGAGTGGAATGGGAAAAGCTGTTTCAGCATGCGTTGTGGTGTATGGATGGTTGGGTGAATGAAGAGCTGAGTGAGAAGTAGGTGGGCAGTTGGACAGATCGGTTGGGTGAATGAAGAGGTGGGTGACTGAGTGAGAGGGTAGGTGGGCGGTTGGATAGATCGGTGGGTGAGTAAATGAGGGGTGTGCGGTTGGACAGATCGGTTGGGTGAATGAAGCGGTGAGTGACTGAGTGAGAGGGTAGGTGAGTGGTTGGACAGATTGGTCAGGTGAATGAAGAGGTGGGTGATTAAGTGAGAAGGTAGGTGGATGGTTGGACAGATCGGTTGGGTGAATGAAGAGGTGGATGATTGAATGAGAGGGTAGGTGGGTGGTTGGACAGATCCAGTGAATGAAGAGGTGAATGACTGGATGGATCAGTGGGTGACTAAATGAGAGGGTAGGTGGGCGGTTAGGCAGATCAGTTGGGTGAATGAAGAGGTGAGTGACTGAGTGAGAGGGTAGGTGGTCAGTTGGATAGATCGGTGGGTGACTAAAGGAGAGGGTAGGTGGGCGGTTGGACAGATTGGTTGGGTGAATGCAGAGATGGGTGACTGAGTGAGAGGGTAGGTGGGTGGTTGGACTGATCAGCATTGGTTGGGTTGAAAAGATTAGGCTTGAAATGCGTGCTGCCTGTGTGTGTGTGGATATTTGGGTGGGTGGTTGAGTGGATGAGAGTAGACGCAGAAAGCATGCTGCCTGCGCTGTTCTCGGGTGAATGCAGATGAACGGATTGATCGGGTGGCTGAATACAGGTAACTACAGAAAGCATGCTGTATGCATTCTGTTTAGGTGGTTATAGGTGTGAACAGACAAATGGATAGTTGAGCGGAAAGAGTAGACACAGCTAGCGTGTTTGTGTGTTCTGCAGAGGATAGGAGTAAACACAGCATGTTGCATGTGTTCTGTGCAGGTGTATGTGTATGTCAGGTGGGTGGAGAGATTGATGGCTGGTGTAAAGAGTAAACACAAAAGCAAACCATGCTGCTTGTGTTCTGCTCTGATGGACTGCACAGACACAGTTTTGTTTACAAAGTATCTCCTTTCTACTTGTTTCAGCTGGTATTCTTGGTGCCTACAGAGCCTTGTCAATGGTAAGTGAGTGGCTGTCACTGGCAAGTATTTGGTTAGGGCTCTCAGGTGTGAATGAAAGTGAAAGACAGTAAGTAACTATTTTTTTTTACGCCCAGTCAACCAGCACGGTTATATCAGGCCAAGAAGGAATGAACATCTGAATGAACTGAGTCAAAACCTTTGAAGATTCAACATAAAAGATTGTTCCCAGAACCTTTTATGTTCTGATATTGTTGAGGGAAGAGTATAAGGTTGATTGTTATGTTAGGGTAAAGGGTTGTTTTATGTTAGGGTAAAGGGTTGTTAAGAGAACAGTAATGGGTTGATTGTTATGTTAGGGTAAAGGGTTGTTTTATGTTAGGGTAAAGGGTTGTTGTTGAGGGAACAGTATAAGATTTATTATTATGTTAGGGTAAAGGGTTGTTGTTGAAGGAAGAGTATAAGGTTGATTGTTTTGTTAGGGTAAAGGGTTGTTTTATGTTAGGGTAAAAGGTTGTTGAGGGAACGGTATAAGGTTGATTGTTATGTTAGGGTAAAGGGTTGTTATGTTAGGGTAAAGGGTTGTTGTTGAGGGAACGGTATAAGGTTGATTGTTATGTTAGGGTAAAGGTTGTTGTTATGTTAGGGTAAAGGGTTGTTGTTGAGGGAACAGTATAAGGTTGATTGTTATGTTGGGGTAAAGGGTTGTTGTTGAGGGAACAGTATAAGATTGATTATTATGTTAGGGTAAAGGGTTGTTGTTGAGAGAACAGTATAAGGATTGTATGTTTAAAGTGTGGTTTTATGTTAGGGTGAAGGGTTGTTGTTGAGGGAATGGTATACGGTTGATTGTTATGTTAGGGTAAAGGGTTGTTATGTTAGGGTAAAGGGTTGTTATGTTAGGGTAAAGGGTTGTTATGTTAGGGTAAAGGGTTGTTGTTGAGGGAACAGTATAAGGTTGATTGTTATGTTAGGGTGACCTTGGTTGTGAAATTGCAAATGTCTTTTTTGCAGGTGTCTATGCATTTGGCTTTTTGTTCATGCTGCCTCAGTTGTTCCTCAACTACAAGGTGTGTACACATCATTTCTCTTACGTTGTAACTGATGTACTTTCTGATGGTCAGAATTATTTTGTGAACAGTGTGATACTTGGCAGGAGAGTTGATGGCCAAAGAGCTATGGCACTGGATTTTTGGTCTGGGATTTCAGCAACCAAATTTACATGTAGCTCTGACTCTCCCCACCCCCACCCCCCATCCCCCCCCATCTCAAAGTGTGGTTAACACTGCCAACATTGCAAACAGGTCAGTAGTAGGCTGGGTGGCAGGACTCGGCTGTAGCTAGCTTTCCCCAGAGAAAATGACTGGAAGTTCTGATTCAGAGCAACGAAGAGCATTACATTTTCAAAAGTATGTCACCCATGTTCTTGTTGATTTGAAAGTGATGACAGTATTTCGTGTCATTTCCTTTTCTTTGCAACAATTGTTTTACTTGCCAATGGCACAGTAGATTACTTGACCACAACCAAGAGCTTTCGTTAAAATTGAAAGAGATGTCTGTTGAGATAAGTGGTCTTTCTTTGCAATTGCATGTGTGTGTGAATATGAGGATGAGCTCATCAGAGATTGTTTCAGCCAGTGGTTTGTTAATTAAACTGAAGGTGATATCATTTAATTTTTGCAGGTATGACTGCTGGTGCTTAATGTAGCAAACTGATTGAGTTTTCCGTATGTTTTGTTATCTTTTTTGCAGTTGAAATCTGTCGCACACCTACCATGGAGAGCCTTCATGTACAAGGTAAGCTGAGAGTTGAGATCGTGGGACATGAACCGGTTTGGCCTAGCGATAAGGTGTTAGGCTGGTAAGAAGACTGTGCCAGTTTAGTTCTACTTCGGCTCCCCTTTCTCTTGAAAGGGCATGGCTCATGGACACTGTCTAGCTATAGCTTTGTTCCTCCACAGCAAACAAAACATTAACACAGTATGATGCTGCCCACATCAATGCAGGAGTCATTATATCAGCCATAGTATTTGAATTTCTCTCACACCAGCCCAGAGTTATGATTTGGTTTATACCATCAGATGGCAGGTCTTCAAGTTTAATAATTATTAAATGAGTTTTTTGCACATACAAGTACCTGCAGAAGTAGAATAAGAGGGTGTCGGGGGGGATGAGAACGGTTTCTGCCATGAAGAATACACTATATTTTGAGGTTTATGCCATGTTTTTGTTTGTTTTTTAGTATGCTGCCTTTTGCTGACTACCTATTGCTAACTTGTCCCGTGTAAAAACAGTGTACACAGTATTGTATGTTTGTTCCAGGCCTTTAACACTTTCATTGACGATGTCTTCGCATTCATCATCTCCATGCCCACAGCCCACCGTCTTGCCTGTTTCCGTGATGATGTGGTGTTCCTCATCTACCTCTACCAGCGATGGTGAGAAATCTTGTCTAAGACTTGCAGTCACAGCTTGCTGCTGTTAATTTTAATTTCAACCTGATTACCTCAGCCTCTGTGTGTGTATGTTTGTGTGCCACCCCACTGTACTGTAGCAGTTGGAACTCAGCGTGGAAGGAGTCACGCTTTGTTTGATGTGTCACAGTTTGTTTGATGTGTAGAAAGAGGCATTGACCCAGACTTCAGAGTGAGGTAATAAGTTGTATAATTTGTATTTCTTTTCTCAGGCAGTTTAATGCAACCGTGTGTATTATGATGGTTTCATTTCATATACTTCTTGGGACACTGTGTGAGAAATAATTATTGCCACCATACATTCTTGACTGCAGTGCCAGAGAGCTCTTTTTCTTCTTCCTTAACAGCTGTAAAAATACTATGGGCTTCTCAACCAGTGCAGCTTTCTCTGAATATCCCTCAGATTGCGGAAGAGCCATGGTCCATATTGGTCTCCCCTGGGATGCATCTGCTTTTTGCACAGGCTTTCTATGGTTGTTCTATCAATATCTGTGCAACAGAAATATTTTTCAATTCAAATAGGAGTTCCTCAAAACATGGCCATGTTGGTTCACTCTTTACCAATGAAGAGCAGAAAAAAGGTTGTGTCATGATAAATAGACACTTGTGCCATGCGTGCTGGCCTTTGTTCATGATATCACAGACACAGACTGCCGACTGACAGATGCAAAATGGCAGTGCTCTGGCTTTGTTTTCAGGACTTTCAGAGAGATATTTTTTTAACAAACTAGGCTATAAACTCAGTAACATATATTTTTAAAACTGCTGTGAGTTGATTTGTTATATTTCATTCCTATTGATAGGGCACATAATGCTGCTGAGAGAGTTTACAACCACAAGCACGTTGAACCCTTTTGACGACTGTTTTTTTGTTTGTTTGTTTTTCCAGGTTGTACCCAGTCGACAAGACTAGAGTGAACGAGTTTGGAATGTCTTTTGAGGAGGAGGAGAAGGCAAAAGGAAAGCATGTCTCAAAAGTGGAGTCCAAAAAAGACAAATGATGTGGGTGTGCTTTGTCGGATTTGTGATGAATCGGGGCCAGTCTCTTTCTAATCTTTGTTACTGTTAGGTCTGTAGTTTTTTAAGTTTTTTATTACTTCATTCTTGACTTTGCCAATCAAATTTCAACATGAAACATCGCTGCTTGTTTTTCATGTGTCCTGTATGTAGGAGCAACGTTTGGTTCATTGCACCTTTTCAGGATATACAGTTTTGTAAGATGTTTTTGATAGAGCGTATCGGATGTTGTGCATGCTGAATTTTGTAGGTAATTATAAAGTTGTTTGCCTTGCTGTGTAGACTTGTTGTTGGTCGTGTCAAACAGGGTGAGAGTTGTTGCTGCTCAGCCTTGTCTGTGCAATTTTCTTTTCAGCAGGACTCTGTTGTTGTTGTTGTTGTTGTTGTTGTTGTTGTTGTTGTTGTTGTTGTTGTTGTTGTTGTTGTTGTTGTTGTTGTTGTTGTTGCTCACATGGCGCGCATGTCTAGTGACATGCCTAGAAGTCTGTAAGGAGGGACTGGAGTGATGAAGGAATTATTTACACTCAACACACAAGGAGTTCATTAGTGCTCGAAAGATGTCACACAAACAACATCAAAGACCTAGAGGTACATCCTCAAGACAGACAATGAGAAGTTTGAGGCTGTACCTCAGGTTACTGGTAGAGTTTATGTACCTTGTACTTACCAGCATGCCAGGTGAGAGCTACCTTAAGCGACTCATGTCTTTGTTGTTGTTTTTGTGTGATATCCTTTGAGCACTAATTAACGCCCTTGTGTGTTGATTCTGCATGAGCACTCTGGGCCTCGTTCTGTTTCAGATTGTGAATTGTTTAAAAAGAAGGGTTGTAGACTAGATTACTGCACTCATCATTCACTTCATTAGATTAAGCCCTCAGAAATGATTCAGGTGCCTTCACTCATTTGCAGTAACTTTTTATATTTTTTTATATTTTATCTCATGACCTTGGATAGGAAGAGTTTTGGAAATTAAAGGGTCTTTGAGTCAGTTTTGTCTTGCAGACATCCATTTCCAGAAAGCTTTCTTTGCACCATCATTCAACGGTTTAGCAATGTAAACAATGTACCACCAAGGTACAGCAATCTGACACGTGCCATGTCATCAGCAATTTTGAAAAGAGAAGTTAGATCAGCTGGCATCCGCATGTGATCTCTGTGTGTCCAGAACAATATGGGCCAAAGTAAACAACCTTGGAAGACCCCAGAATTCATAATAATAACTTTGGACATGCATTTATTGACACCACTGTGCTGCATGGAAGTGGATTAATCAGTTCTGCACACTGATACCATGACAGTCAGATCAGATGTGGGATGCCTCTACAGTTTTTGTCACATTTGCTGTGGAAAACGTGCGTATACATTTTGTGCATAAACTTCTTTCTTATGAAGTACCGTGCCATGTGAAGTGTGTTCATTATTTATTGTTAAGTTTAACAGATAATTTGGATGAAAGTGAGGAGGAAAATGAGCAGGTTATTGGAATGAAAGTGAAGAAGAAAGTGAACAGGCTATTGGGATGAAAATGAAGTTTGGGGAGAGAAGACAATGAAGTGGACAAAAACTGTACAGACTTGGGTGAATATTTTAGAGATATTTTCATGTTAAAAAATGTTGGTCGGTGAGAGGATACTGTTCTGGGAACCAAACAAAAATAAAAGATGGATTACAAGCTGGATTACAAACTGGATTTTTCTTTTAAGCAAAAAAACTAAAAAAGCCCCAACAAAGTGATCTGTAATTTTGCAGATGCTGTTAACTAACTGTGGTCAGGTGTTGTGTGTAGTTGTCCAGTGTTGGAGCAGCTGCAACATCAGAATCTGTGCTGCTTTGTCCAGAACTCTGGTGGCAGCCTTGTGTTAAACAGAAGGCTGTTCCCATGGCTGATGGCTAGAGAAAAGCAGGAAGCTGGTGCAGGGACGTGTTACATGCACATGTGCACTAGGCCCCTTAGGCTGTGCATTTGATTATGACAGGAGTTTGACCATCCTGAGTGATTATGACAGGAGTTTGACCATCCTGAGTGATTATGACAAGAGTTTGACCATCCTGAGTGATTATGACAAGAGTTGGACCATCCTGAGTGATTATGACAAGAGTTGGACCACCCTGAGTGATTATGACAAGAGTTGGACCACCCTGAGTGATTATGACAAGAGTTGGACCATCCTGAGGGGACCCTATGCTGTTGACGGGACGTTAAAGTCTGGTTACTGTTTCATATTGTGGCTGCTTGCCCCTTGCCTGGTTGGAGCCTTCAAGGAAGCTTTTTTTTTTTTTTTCTTCTTTTCTTTTTCTTCTCTCGCATGACTTCTCTTAATTTCATTCATCCCTTGTGGGAAATTTGGGCAGCGTTACCTGGGTGAGGCTGCAGCAGCCACAGCAGCAACGCTACCCGTTCCTGCCGGTGCTTGCAGTATTTTCCTGTGCCCAAACAATGGTATAGCTGCCAGCGTTTGGGCTGACCGCAAATTAAAAATACAGTTACTCACTAACTTCCACTAGCTCCAGTGTTTGGGATTGTTTTTTTTACTGTGCATGCAAATGTACACAGGGGCTGTACGGACACTGTGAGAGAGTCTGCGCTGAAAGCTGGCTTGGGGAGAAAGTCCTTCGCAGCACTGAGCCTGTTTGTTGTTATTTTTTGTCTGATGCTGTGCCAGCCAAGCCATCCCGCTGTTGGGACGTCACCCATTGAGCAGAGAACCCTGTACAGCATTGTAACCCGGGGGCCTGTTTCTTCTTCCTTGCAGCATTTGCCATCAACTTGTTGAATACTTATCAGATGATCTGATCCAGTCAGGCAGTGCAGCATTGAGCACGTATCGCTTCATGTGATCTAATGAGATGTCAGCATTTTTAATGGTAACCAAATATGCAATTCGTGGCGTCAGTCGCATCGTAAGATTGCGCATGCCAAGCAGCTGCAGCTTGGCATGGCACTGTTTGTCCGCCTATGATCCCCAAGATGCAGTCCCCCAGATCTGACTGCTGGCCATCTATCCCCTCCCACACACCCCCTCCCACCTCACCCCCTCCTCCAGTTTGCTGTGGCTGGTCTTCAGGTCTTTTGTGTGGAGTTTCTTGTATTGGATGCTTGACTGCCCAGTGCGATCAAAGTAATGAAGTGGATTTTATGGTGTGTGTGGTTTGATTAGCACATCACAGCTCTCTGTGGCGTCAGTTACACTGATAGGCTTACGGGTCAGTGGATGCGACAGTGCTGTCGGTTAGTGGGGTGTGCTGCACTGCCTCTTTCTTTCTTTCTTTTTTCTTGGCAATGTCTTATTGTGTGTGCTTCATTGTGTCTTGAGTCTCAGTGCCTGTCTTAGAGTTCTCATTGTGTGTGTTTCACTGTGTCTCGAGTCTCAGTGCCTGTCTTAGAGTTCTCATTGTGTGTGTTTCACTGTGTCTTGAGTCTCAGTGCCTGTCTTAGAGTTCTCATTGTGTGTGTTTCACTGTGTCTCGAGTCTCAGTGCCTGTCTTAGAGTTCTCATTGTGTGTGTTTCACTGTGTCTCGAGTCTCAGTGCCTGTCTTAGAGTTCTCATTGTGTGTGTTTCACTGTGTCTCGAGTCTCAGTGCCTGTCTTAGAGTTCTCATTGTGTGTGTTTCACTGTGTCTCGAGTCTCAGTGCCTGTCTTAGAGTTCTCATTGTGTGTGTTTCACTGTGTCTCGAGTCTCAGTGCCTGTCTTAGAGTTCTCATTGTGTGTGTTTCACTGTGTCTCGAGTCTCAGTGCCTGTCTTAGAGTTCTCATTGTGTGTGTTTCACTGTGTCTCGAGTCTCAGTGCCTGTCTTAGAGTTCTCATTGTGTGTGTTTCACTGTGTCTCGAGTCTCAGTATCTGTCTCAAAGTTCTCATTGTCTGTGTTGACACATCACTGAAGACAGTGTGCGGGGATGTGTGAATGACATATTATACAGTACACAACCCATGTATGCAGGAAATGATTGCCAACAGCAAACCTGACCTGGTTCCGTGCTTGGAAATTTTTATCTGTTGCAGAGGATCACAAAACATACAAGAGTTACTTAGTAAGTAATTGGATTTTATGACGACAGTGATAAGTGACAAAAAATAAAACAAAAATAACAAATCAAAATAAATGCATGATAAATCTAACACCTGATACTGCAGGCACAATATGTTAGAGTATTTTGTCCATTTTCATGACATGTGAGTGTGTGTATGTATGTGTGTGTGTGTGTGTGTGTGTGTGTGTGTGTGTGAGATAGAAGTGTATTCTACCAAGTACAAGTCTTCGTGAGGCAAGAGAATGATACATAAAAGGGCAGTTGATGGCTGGCCTTTCTTTTTGATAGTTTTTTACTGTTATGTCCCAGATCAGCACGAGCACAGGACCCTAGAGGCCAGTCCGTGAAGTACAATCCGAAGGAAAATGAAACCTGTGTCCTTTTAACCAGGCCGCCAGGACTGCAGAGCTTAGTTTCAGTTACCAGTACATTTTCCATTTCTGTCTCCAAAGGTACATGTACCACTACCAGTCATGCAGTCGCTAGTCTGTGTCAGTTATTTTATGGACAAGAAGTCAATATTTGTGGGTAGAACCTGTGCTTTGTTGCTGTTGTTGTTTGCCTGAATTTTAATGCTGATCTAGAAAGACAGAAAAAGGATGACCACCTTTATACAATTCAGTTTGCCAAGCTGAATTGTGATCCTGATCTGTTTGCCCCAAAGCGTTAATACTGCCCTTAGGAACTCCCAGTAAAACATCACCTCCCAAAACACCACTTGCTGTATGCAAACAGCCAAGCATTGTATCAGATCTGTGCATCACCTGCTCTTGAAAGTACAGGTGACAGATGTCTCTGATGCCGTGTGTTCAAAACTCATCTTTTCCACACGTACATGTATGTGGATTGCAAACACACAAGCAAAGCTCACACCCAATAAAATAAATGGATCAAGGAAATCTTTCCCTACCCAACGCATTTTGACTTGATTTCCACTCCAATTCTGATGCACCCTGTTTTGCTGTCATGTTTTCTAAATGATTGAATGGTTTTCTGTTTGAATCCTTTGGTCAGTTTGTGTGATTGTTTGTATAATCAGTTGCTCTTTCAGCTCTTTGTGTGTGTGTGTGTTAATGTGTGTGTTACTTCATTTTCTTTTTTCTTGCTCATTTTTTCCAATCATCTCGCTCTGTTTTGGTCATTACACAAGCGTATTCATTTTTTTTATGCTGAAGGATTTTAAACAAAAAACCTGTCAGCAAAATGGCAACATCTCATCTTGTTGCAACAATTCCAGTAAATCTCACAAATTAACCTTTCAGTTTCCAATCTATATGTCCAAATGTCGCCTTTTCTGATGTTGCATTAACGCAAATGGTCTAACAGTCATCAATTCCTGGGTCTGTGGCGAACCTGTGTCCATTGCGAAATCCATCGTATCCTTTGTTGTCGTCTTTACAAAGGGCGTCTGCTCACAACAGTAAACCTCTGTCACTATAAATCCACTCACTTCCAGTATTGTGTCATTCGACCCAAAACCACCACAGTGATCCATTGGTTTATCAGTTTTAATCATTTGTGCCGAAGCATTTGCATCACTTTTTGTTGAGACTGAATTGTTTAAAAAAATAAACGTCAAGACTACCTTGTGTACGAGTCGTGTTCATTACTATGTGACAGTGTGTCAGTCATACCTGTTACTATGTGACATTTTATTTTCCCACGTTCTCACCCTTTTGCTCTTCGCATTGCTATGGGTGTTCCGAATGCAAGGACTAATAGGTATGCTGCTTTACCATTTTAACAACTGGGGATCCCCTTTCCACACTCCAAGCCTTGCTTTCTGGCACTGTTCCTCCAAACCCTTGTCATAACTGGTTACACTATTAAAGCGGCACTAAATCCCTTCGCATCTGTCTGCTAAAATTGCCTCTAACGTCCATGCTGTCATCACCCTCTGTAAAGTCTTGCAAAAGTTTGGGTCCCAAGACTGGAATGAACTCAGCATTGAAGTACATGTGTAAACATCATATGAGTCTGCTCTGGGTAAAAAAAAAAAGTTCCATCTTAGTTCAGATAATTTTGGTTTTATTTGTGCAGGCATTTATAAGCATTGTGAGCAGCTATAAAAGAAATGCCTGATAAAGAGTTGCCTGGTGCAAACCTAGTGCCATTTGAGTACCAATGGAAAACTGTCAGTTAGCTAACAGAATTCAGAGACCCGTGTCATAACCAGTTACGGCAGTTGTTACAGGAAGTCATAAATGCTTGGCGTTTGCTTTGTTGCCTAAAGCTTGGTGTCATGTTTCAGCATTTCTGTAAAGGTGATTTTTTGATTTTTTTCCATTGGTGGGAAGGTGGGAGTACAAGTCATTTAAAACAACTTTGAGGATATACCTGTGGTGGAGCTTATTTACCTTATATTTACTTGCATGCCAGGTGAGAGTTACCATAGGTGACTCAGGTCTTTGTTGTATTTATGTGTCACGTCTTTCAAATGCTAATGAACTTCCCTTTTTTGTTTGATTCCCCGACTGAATGGACCAACAAGCACGGTGCTCTCAAACAACAAAGAGGCCACCGATATGCATCAGGACAGCTATGGCCCTTGGTATTATGTAAATCCACGCTGTGATGGGCCCATCCAATCACCGCTTGCAGATTCAACTTACAAATCTGATTTAGCTGAAAACAAAATTCTAATTTCTTTAATTATTATTTTTTAAATGCCTTCTGCCCATGAGACAAAGCACAATTTCAGAAGGGTAGGTGCTACAGGACAAGCTGATATAGACTAGTAAACCTCTGTCCAACAAAGAAAGCCTCAGCAAACAAAATTAAAATTGCTTTGATCATCGTTTTTAAATCCCTTCTGCCCCTGAGGCAAAGCACAATCTGAGAAGGGTAGGTGCTACAGGACAAGCTGATATGGACTAGCAAAACTCTTCCCGACAAAAAAGACCTCCACAGAAAATCAAGTACACGAATAAAAAGGCATAAATGTATTTGATCACTTTGCTACTAGACTTAAGGGGGTTCCACTACAAGTTGGTAAAATGCAGCAGTGCATAACAATGCTTTTGAAACACATGCAACCAGTGCACACACACACACACACACTTTTTTTACATATTTTCCTTTTACATGTTTAATTAGTACGTACAAACGCAACCTACAATCAGCATTATTCAAGTTAACTGACACTGCAGATAGATAAATAGACAACACTGTGGTTTACACTTTTCTGTACGTACTTGACAAAGCACAGAACATATAACGATGATATATATTTATATCTATCACAGATCTATCAACATCTACAATGCAAGTAATGCCTGAGAATCAAGATCCAACTACAAAGGTTGAAAAGAACTGCTACAAAGCATTGCACTTAATACATATAATCAGCAAATAAAACAAAGCCTATACGAGTGGCATATATTGACCCTGTTGATGCCTGTATTTAAAACTGCGCTGGAAGTGCATGCAATCCCAGACACACTTGTGGTCCTACAAACAAAATACAACAGGACACAGAAATGTTGAAAAAACTAGGAAAAATCAACAACCCCAACAGTATAATACTTGTTTTTTAGAAATGCATGCACCTTTGGGATGTTTCCTGTATTACCTCATGAAGCAAGCATCCTAGATCTTTTAAGGTTCTTCCAGGATTAATTTGCAGCATAGCAACATCAAGTGGGCAGTCTCATATAGAAAGAAAGAAATACCTCTACCTCTGAACCAGCATCACAAAGGATGGGAAGATGGTGATGGACATCCATTCAACCTCTCAACCAGTGTCACAAAGGACGGAGAGACGGTGATGGATATCCATTCAATCTCTGAACCAGCATCACAAAGGATAGGAAGATGGTGATGGATATCTATTTAACTATTCAAAGAACTGCAACTGCTGCCTTCCTCCTACTCCACATTCTCCAGCGCCTGTCTTCAAGGTACTTCCCAACCGTTCAGGGACTTTCCTTGGTGTGTTATGCACTACCTCAGCAATGATATCACACTCCAGGAGCCCATCAAGGAGTATGCTGGTTACCCGGCAACCTTGAGATGGGGGCGACAGTGAAGCCAAGCAGGAAGTGGTGAAGGGAGCAGCAAAGGACATGACCGTGCTCATCCATCAGATCCGGAGAAAAGATCAAAGATACTGCCTGGGTAACTGAGCAGCGAAGGACAGGACCATGCTCATCCATCAGATCCGGAGAAAAGATCAAAGATACTGCCTGGGTAACAGAGCAGCAAAGGACAGGACCATGCTCATCTGTCCAACCCGGAGAAAAGATGAACGCGATTGGCTGGGTAACTTCTAATCCACAACCATCTCCTCTATGCAAATTCTAGAGAGAAAAAACTGTTCCCTTAAAGGACTAACGTCACTGGTAAGATCTTCCAGACCTACATACAGTGCTCCAACAATCAATTACCTGTCATTTCTTATACTTTGTTGTGTATCAATATTTCTGCATTTGGGATTCAATGAATTAACTATTCTCCATCACAGTCTTTTGGGCTAATTAACGTAATGCAGTCAAACCACTTTCAACAAAGTGGCTATGCCCCTCACATTTACTGCCTCTTAAAAGCTCTACAGATGCAAGGAGGGTGCACTGTATGGACAACAGCATTACTTTGTCTTAAGTGAAATTTCGTCCCCTGGAAGATTTTTCTTTTGAGGGTTCTCCTCTAACATACCAACACAAAGATGACAGAAATGCCCCCCCCCCCCCCCCCCCCCCATATGGCGGCTGTCTGCAGACATTGTCATCAACATAATCATCACTCTTATCATCATGGTCTCTTATCAACAGAGGCAGTGGTGGTGTGCTTGAAGTGTAGTCTGTTTTTCACTGATTATCTTTAAAATGGCACAATAATGGCTGCTATCAAACTGACAACATTCTGAAATCATCTGACCAATAAGGTAGAGATGTCCTTGTCTTAAAACAAGAGGGGTGGAAATGCAAACTAACATTTAATTACCAGCAGTAATTGGATTTTAATGTCTTGTCAACCA
Source organism: Alviniconcha marisindica (assembly GCA_018857735.1). Taxonomy (NCBI): domain Eukaryota; kingdom Metazoa; phylum Mollusca; class Gastropoda; family Provannidae; genus Alviniconcha; species Alviniconcha marisindica. The sequence continues at coordinate 2,379,261 of JABMCL010002073.1, forward strand.
CACCAGGTCATCTTAAGGCCATATGAAGTAACAGCTAGACTAGAGGCAAACTGTTTAACATAAATTAGCATTCAATTTTCACAGCGTAGTAGTAGATTACAAAGTAGTCACCGTGTTGGCAAAATGTATATGTCATATTGCAGTTTCTATTTTCATAAATGATGGCAAAGTAACCTTTCGTTTCTTTTACTCAGAAGTCGATAAATAAATGACTATGCCATGGTTTCACGAAGATGCCTCATAAACGTTGTGCCCTTCAAACGCAGAAAGTACTACATACACCAAATAAGCACAAAACTACACATTTCAGACTACAATTTTTACAGCCCATTTTATGGTAAAAATCATGCCTCCACTGGAGACACAGCCCATTGCAATACAACAGAAACAAGGAGACAAAGACATAAGAAAAACAACTTGCATGCTAAAAGACTGGCCGACCTGGCAATAAATCAATGCAGCACATTTGCTTTCGAACTAAAGGAATCATGTGCACGTACTGACGTAAACAGTCTTTCAACAAATGCAGCTTGTTTTACAAACATCTCCTTCAGTGACTTGAGAGTATTAATATCCATGTGACATCACAGATAAGGAAGACATCTTGCAGTAATTGGTCATCGACTGGTAACAAGAAAGACTACACGCAGATCTCAAAGATATCTTGGAGTCATCGACTGGTAACAACAAAGACTACACACAGACCATACAGACATCTTGTAATCACTGACTGGTAACAACAAAGACTACACACAGATCTCAAAGTCATCTTGTAGTCACTGACTGGTAACAACAAAGACCAGTAACAAAGACTACACACGTAGGTTGGTAGGTAGTGTTGCTTAATGTCCTCAGATGTCAGCTGACATATTAGGGACAAGCTGAGACCAATGCTGAAGCATGGTTCAATATAGCTTTATGTCCACGGAAACCAGAAGGCTCATTAGGACGGACAGCCCAGGACGGCAACCTCGATTCTCACACAGCTCCTGAACTACGAAAGACTACACACAGACCTCAAAGACATCTTGTAGTCACTGTAGCAGTAACTGGATTTTAATGTCCTCTCAACCACACAGGGTCACCCCAGGACAGTCAAACTCAGGTCATAAGCAAATACACATTTCTAAACTCTTCTCACATATATATCAACCCTCTGTCAAGTCAATCTACAAAGCCAATCACTTCGCAAACATAAAACATACATCCACAAACATCAGACACAAATTTCTGAAAAGTTAGTCCCTTCAATATTACCCCTGTTAAAAGAGCACATAAGGCTAGGACATGCTGGTATCGTCGACCATTCCGTCTAATTTATCGATACCAGGTTAAAGAAAATAAAAAAAAGGAATGGACAGACACAATATAAAATTTAAAATGTTATATAAATGCATAATGGCAAATACCAGTGCCATATGGCAGCAAGTTGCACATACCACCTACCAACTATCATCTCCTAGCTGCTCAACAAGAGCCATACAAAAAAAAGCCTAAGCCTTAACGAAAAATATTTGAGAGTTTTCTTGCTCTTTCTGAATTGTCATTTTTCTGCAAATGGTCCATTCTCCTGACTTTTTTTTCTCTCCAGAAAACAAGAGTCACTGTTTGGCAACAACAAAGACTACACACAGATCACAAAGACATCTTGTCATCAGCTGGTAACAACAAAGACTACACACAGATCTCAAAGACATCTTGTCGTTCTTGACTGGTAACAATACCTTGCAGTCATGGACAGGTGACAACAAAGACCACATACAGATAAGGAAGACATTTCGCCATCATGAACTGGCATCAACGAAGACTGCAAGCGCTACTTGCATTTTGCAACAAGTCTGTTGGGTGTGGCCGCCAGGTTGCTTCCCCTCACTACTTTCTCGTTGTCGTTTTTATTTTCAGCTGTTTAGTTTTTGACAGAAAAGAACATGTAAAGATGAACACACCTCGTACTAATGGAAAACTGTGACAAATAATATGAGTATTCACAACTATAGGTCAGCTGCTTTGTAGACATTTCCAAGTAATCTCACCACACCTATCAGACACATTTGATCACCTGAAGCTTTGTGCTGTTTGTACATCAATCCAGTTTGAAAAACAAAACCGGAATGTTTTGATAACAGCACCGGCAGCACTCGCTGATTCAGCTTTTCTTTAGCTAGGATACCGCAAATATAGATGTGGCTCAAACATATTCTGCAGTTATAGGAAAAGTATGTGAGCTTATGTAAGTATGAATACAGTTTTATATGGTCTACGGATATGGTTTGATGTAGGGATGCACAGTTTCTGTAATACTAATGCGGCCATTGCGACCATATGTGCAAGTGTACTTATGGGATCCTAGCTTAAATCTCATCTGGGATGCCTTGATGCTTGTGTTGAAACGTGGATGCACAATAGAACAGATAAACCCTACAGTGCTCTCATATAGATTTATCATGGGAATTCTGAATAAACAGTGACTCCATGATGTGTGTGGGGGGGGGGGGGGGGGGGGGGGACTAGGGCCTTACCAAAGAATCCAAACAAAGGTACATAAAAAGTACATAATTACTGAAGATAAATACCGAGGTTTTGTATTTTGTTTGTGCTTGAAAGGCCATCATATTATATTGGTTTGTAAAATTTGCTTGGTGCAGCTCTTTAACCTTTTCTCTTCTTCTCCTTTTTAGTAATGGAGGACTGCAGACCCACTATGTATAATACTGAGTTCTTTTTTAAGCAAACAGCATGGCAGGGATATTAAGTGATTTGTAACATAACTTTGGACGGCAAATTGGTGGGGTTACTCTCCGTCTCTTTTGCCAGCTGATGCTCCCTCAACTGAATTAACATTGCTATATTTGTTCAGCACAGCTTGGACTGAATCGGCAAGTTCGCATCAGCGATCTGTGTCCTTGTAATGGCCCATTACAGAGGCGCTGTTGTTGGTGTTGACGTTGAGGGTGGAGTCCCCCTTGATTGTGGAGGGGAGATAACTCATGGTCTTCTTCAGCTGGTCATAGCTCCAGTGCATCTGTTCCACTTCATGTCGGTGTCGTCGGCGCTCCTCTTCCATCTCCTTAAGCAGGTGGTCGTTGGTTTGTACCAGCGATCTGAAGTTCAAACACACATGCACAGGTCAACATCTTTGTCAAAGCTAAGCTAAGGTTGTCATAGCAACTACAACAAAAAAGTGATGACAAGATTTGCAAGCTTACTTGCTGTTTTAATTTAAAACAATCCTAAAAATAGTTGTTTTTTGTGTGGCAGTTTTCTCTGGACAAACATATTTTTACGCTGTAACAATCTGAAACATGTACCTCTGGTGAAGTTTATATACCTTGTATTTACTTGCGTGCCAGGTAAGAGTTACTGTAGGTGACTCAGGTCTTTGTTGTGCTCGTGTGTGGTCTTTTGAGCACTAATTAACACACCTGTGTGTTGATTTCTAAGCTCTGGTCTACCACAAGAGAGAAATTACTAACCGGCAGTGAAAGAGTTAATACTGTGATGGCATCTGACACACAAGCATAAAACTGAAGCTAATGGAAGGGAGAGTCTGCAGTCATGGACAATATGCTGACATGGCTGACACAGTTCATTTGTTTTCACTCCTCCACTGGAACCCATGGGCTCACCAAGCCAGGTGATATTTTGCACGTGCAGCCGTTTACCTGTACACACATGAATGCAGCGTGCCTGTCTGTTTGGGGAGATGGCATCTTCACAGCCAAAACTATCAGCATACTGTCCATGTCTGTGGAAAACCGAGTACCTAAGTTCCAACAAGGCCTATGCACACAGACACAAGGCCTTGCAAGGACACGGACCAGTCTTAATGAGATGGGTAACGGCCGGTCACAAAAATGAAAGCAAGATTGGGCACAGTACTGACCTGGCATCATCCCATCAAGCAGATTATAAGCTAGGTCGTGGCAGTTCAATAATAATAATAATGAATACTTAGAGCGCCTAACCGGCACAGGCCCTAAGTGCTTACACGTTCTTTACAAGTACATACTGTCAAAATTCAACGCATACAACATGAATGCACACACACACACACACACACATGCACACACACAGACTTGCTCACGCACGCGCACACACACACACACACACCAGTCGCATATCAGGGCAATGAGACTGAAGAAAAGGTTTTTAAAAAGAGAAAAGATTTTCAAGGAAGTTTCAAAAGAGCTGACAGAGGTAGAAAGGCGGACAGAAACAATGGCAAAATTGCAAGGGAGGTTGGATCGCCATTTTCACCTTTTTCAACTTCGCTTTCAATCTTGTGACCCTCAATGACCTCGCTCATTGAGAATGACCCCAGGTCAACACTGCGCCCAATCTTGCCTTCAGTATCATGACATGACCTCCTTCGTGAATATTCTTAAGAATGGTCCATGAATGCTATGTACAAAATCAAGGTAAAAACACTCAACGCTGGAGATAATCCTGTCCGACAATTACAATGTCCACCTTCGACAATCAGGATTTTCTCTCTCTCTCTGTCTCTCACTCTCTCTCACTCACTTGTGACTCTCTTGCAGCATGGAGGCCAACTCCTGCATCTGTGCATACTGTTTGAGCCGCCCTCGCAGACCCTCAATCTCTCGACTCAGCGCTTCATTCTGTCGCTGAAGGTCATCTGGCAGGATAGACAAACTCAACAGTAACTCACTGAAGTCCCTACTGTCCACGACGGCTGACACAACTCAACTCATGGGAAGCCATCTGCACTGAGATCATTATTACAATGCTAACACAAACAAAGACAAATCTGAGTTATTGTTTGAAGTATGAAAGCAGGACAGTTTGTGCAAAGGAATAACCACTATTACATACTGACAAGCTTCCTTTGCATGCTTTATTCAAACTTGTTCCGTACAGAAGATATATATATATGTTCCATACAGAAGACATCAATCAGTGCAAATATATACACACATATATGCATCTTTTTAAAGCTGTCATGTTGATACCCATGTAAATAAAGAGCTAGAAAAAGGGCAAACTTAGTGTATGTAACTTTGTATGGGTAACAGGGTACTGAAATGCAATAAACAGATTAACAATGATGAAAAGTAAATGTATTTGAATACAACTGACCAAGATGTAGAGGGTTGGAGCTGGAGGCTGCCCCGCTGACATTATAGGACACCGCAGACTCCTGCTGCTCCAATTTGCGCTGCAAACGGGCGTTCTCCTTCACATAGTGCTGCAACTCTTCTTGCAAGTGATCCTGAAATTGTGCATCAGTATAATATTAACCCCTTCACTGCCATGATGTCATTTGAAAACGACCAATAAAAGTGCAAAATTTGAAACCCGTAACTATTTCTGGCTGATTTTTTGCACTGTCATGTGATTTTTATCAAAACACATAGCATTGAAAGTAGATGTTATAGGAGTGGAGAATATACTGCTTGCAGGTGTGTCCGTGCATCTTTCAGCCCGGAAATTTTACAGGCTGGGACAATGAAGGGGTTAAAGATGCTCTGGCACTGGGTAGCTATTTGTTTGCCAGACATACTTGACTGGTCACTGTGTGATGAACACCATTTCTAGTTCCAAGATTTAACTAAGGCACTTTGAGTACTTGCCTTCAGTTTCTTTCTTCACTGATCAAGCTCCGTTGATTTGATCCAAAATGTGGGACAAGCATTCCCTTGAAAATGTCCCTATTTTTCAGCCCATCTCTGGTCTTGTTTTCATGTGTAAGTGTGCATGTGTATCAGACAAATCTATACATGAAAACCCCAACTTCTGGCAGCATTCAGATAAGCCATTCTTAAAAAATAAATATTAATCCCTCATGTTGTGCAACCTTCTATTTCTCTAACGGTTCACAGAACCTCTTACTTCAACACAGCCACGTTTCTTTCTATTGATTTGTAGCACGTCTAGAACTACTCCAAAGGCATGTTAATTAAAATGGCGAAGTCTACCAGGCCTCACTTCAAATTTCTGTACTTTTTTCAGAAGCTGAAAATATGCCGAAAGATTCATGGCAATTTTACTGACAATCCAAAAAAAACACAAGGAGCTGAATCTTCCACGTACTGCTGAAGACCACTCTTGCTGCCTCGTGGTGCAGCCTTTCATTCTAGACACGTTTCATCTGCAGCACGACCGTGCCCAACATCTCCACTCACCACATCAATGCGAGCCTGTTTCAAGGTCATTTTCAGCTGAGCCTCGCTGGCAGTGGTGCTGTCAGCGTCGGGTCGTCGTGATTGACGCTCCCTCAGCGTGCTGTTCTCCTCCTGCAGCCGTTCGACGCGTTGTTTCAGGGAGTGGAGGTCCAGCTGCATGCCAGCCAGGGGGCTGTCCTTGGAATGCTTCTCCACCACGTCCAGGGCCAGGGCTGGCAACAGTTCCATTCAGTTCTCTTCACTCATGAAGGTATCTATGCGTTCAAGAGGAAAGCCCATATGTGCTCCCTCCATCTCTATGCACTCAGGAAAATCCATAGTTTTATGTGCTCCCTCCGTCTCTATGAGCTCGGGAAAATCCAGAATTTTATGTGCTCCCTCCATCTCTAGGTGCTCGGGAAAATCCATAATTTTATGTGCTCCCTCCATCTCTATGCGCTCAGGAAAATCCATAATTTTATGTGCTCCCTCCATCTCTATGCGCTCGGGAAAGCCCATATGTACTCCCACTGTCTCTTTACGGTGGGAAAAAGGCCCATAATTATGAGTTCCACTCTATCTCTCAAACATTTTCCCAGCGTGGAAATAACAAATGTATGTGACTAATCTGTTAGCTTTAGCTTGTTTGGCATTCATTGTGACCATGTATTCTTGTACTGCCTGTTGATACACTTTCTTGGATAAAACATCAGTTGCACATGTGACCCACTTTGACTGAAAACAATTACAGTTGCTGCTAACATCACCAGGGGGTCACTCTACAAAATAATTTAATATTATAATAAAGACCGCATCTACCTGTGTCAAGAATAAAGAAAACAGAAGACCTGTTATGGCCCATGCAGAAACTGGTTATCAATACCAAACCACACTCTGCAAGCTTATTTACTTAAGAACTTGGAATGCTGGTGTAATGATTTCGAGCCATTCCAGTATCGGTCGACCAGATCCAAAATTTTGAACAGCATCTGTTTGGCGGAGGGGTTGTCATCTAGTCTTGTCTGGATCAGCCCGGCATCGTAACGGCTGGATGATGGACGCAGTGACTGGTGAAAGCTGCGATTAGGCTCCGGCAAAGCCCGCTCTGTTGGAAATGTCTGAAACAGTAACACACCAAATCCTTGAAATGAAAGTGAAAGACTGCTCACCAGGCAAAAGCTGACCAACTCCTTTTGACAAACATCGTACACATGACACTGACAGAGACTTTTTTTGCCATCCCTCTCAGACTTACTCCATTCATCTGAATCTCAAAATATTCCTCAACCTAAACTGGAAGTGCTCCAGACCTTGAAAATACTACTGCAGTCTTGCTTCTAACATTGAACACATGCAATAGCACAGAATGAACAGAGTCCACATATCTGCAAAATGTTTGTAAGGGATTGGTGGGGGTTGGGGGGGGGGGGGGGGATTAGTTCAGATATTTGGCTATTTCAATATGAAGTAGTGCACATCACATCTGGCATCAGCTTGAGTCAGTCTAAAAGGTAGGAACATATCAGATATAAACCTAGTGTAGAATGATGATAACTGCCATTTCAGATGCAGCATGTAAGCAGGTCATGTAACGTATGCTGATTTATTCCTGTCATAATACATTTGAGACTCGCACTTTTTTTGTTAACCACCGGAGCACATATTTTCATGAGAACAAACTTCAGCGCAGATGCTCAAAGGCACCCAAAATATCAACCACCCAATGAAAAAACAAAAGAATTTTCTGTTGAAGAGCCCAGTACAATACTAACATCCCTTTATCTCATTTGAGATAGCTCAGTCTTTAAACTACTGTTAAGTGTATGACACATCCATACACATGACAATGTATGACACACCCATACCCATGAGAACCATGTCAAGAATTGGTGTCTTTCTGTTTTTGTAGTCTGGTGGATTTAATATGTAAAGCGACCATATACAGCTCAATTATAAAATAATGCAAAGAAGTCTGAATGAGTGAGTGAAAGGTATAATGTAGTGGATGGATGCATGTTATTTCAAGCACAAAACCCATGCTGATGTGCTTGGCAAAAACAAAACAAAAACCCCACTAACCTCTGTGATGGGGATGCTGTGTGTGCCCCCCCCCCCTCCACTACACTAACCTCTGTGTGGCCCCCAAATACACTAACACCCCCACTACACTAACCTCTGTGTTGGGGACGCTGTGTGTAGCACCCCCCCCCCCCAAACTACACTAACCTCTGTATTGGGGACACTGTGTGGCACCCCCCACCCCACTACACTAACCTCTGTGTTGGGGACGCTGTGTGTGGCACCCCCTCCCCCCCTCAAACTACACTAACCTCTGTGTTGGGGACACTGTGTGGCACCCCCCACCCCACTACACTAACCTTGTGTTGGACACTGTGTGTGGCCCCCCCCCCCCCCCACTACATTAACCTCTGTATTGGGGACAGTGTGTGGCACCCCCCACCTCACTACACTAACCTCTGTGTTGGGGACACTATGTGGCACCGCCCACCCCACTACACTAACCTGTGTTGGGGACAGTGTGTGTGGCACCCCCTACCCCACTACACTAACCTCTGTATTGGGGACAGTGTGTGTGGCACCCCCCACCCCACTACACTAACCTCTGTGTTGGGGACAGTGTGTGTGGCACCCCCCCACCTCACTACACTAACCTCTGTGGCAGGGACAGTGTGTGTGGCACCGCCCACCCCACTACACTAACCTCTGTGGTGGGACACTGTGTGGCACCCCCCACCCCACTACACTACCCTCTGTATTGGGGACAGTGTGTGTGTGGCACCCCCCACCCCACTACACTAACCTCTGTGTTGGGGACAGTGTGTGGCACCCCCCACCCCACTACACTAACCTGTGTTGGGGACACTGTGTGTTGCACTGCCCCCCACCCCAACTACACTAACCTCTGTGGTGGACACTGTGGTGGCACCCCCCACCCCAACTACACTAACCTCTGAGTTGGGGACAGTGTGTGTGGCACCCCCCACCCCACTACACTAACCTCTGATTGGGGACACTGTGTGTGGCACCCCCCACCCCACTACACTAACCTTGTGTTGGGGACACTGTGTGTGGCACCCCCCCACCCCACTACACTAACCTCTGTATTGGGGACAGTGTGTGTGGCACCCCCACCCCACTACACTAACCTCTGTATTGGGGACACTGTGTGTGGCACCACCCACCCCACTACACTAACCTCTGTATTGGGGACACTGTGTGTGGCACCACCCACCCCACTACACTAACCTCTGTATTGGGGACACTGTGTGTGGCACCCCCCACCCCATTACACTAACCTCTGTGTTGGGGACAGTGTGTGTGGCACCCCCCACCCCACTACACTAACCTGTGTTGGGGACACTGTGTGTGGCACTGCCCCCCCAACTACACTAACCTGAGTTGGGGACAGTGTGTGTGGCACCCCCCACCCCACTACACTAACCTCTGTGTTGGGGACGCTGTGTGTGCGACGGTGTCTGTTTCGAGACTCAGTATCCCCGCTGTCTGTGGGCCCGACTCGCTCCCACTCGTGATCCTGGACACGAGCTCTCTCCCGATGAGCCAGGTCCGGAGGCAGTGGGTAGGCAGCCCTTTCTGTTGGAATCTGGCTGATGTCCCCAGAGTCTTCTTCATCACCTGAAAGATTTAAGGCACAGAAAAAAAGGTATGAACCTCTCTGTTTTCATTAGGAGCAAGGAATGAACATGGGCATAAACTACAAGTATAACCTGAATGTTACAAACACAAGTTAAAAACAACAACACTGATTTGTTTTGGTGCAATGCACATGCTACAACAAAACAAGAGAAGTCGTTTTGGGGGTGGGGGAATGGACACAGTGGCGCCATCTACACTATGGCCTGGACCCAGCCCACACTCAGCGCAGCTTGGGCGGAGCACGGTTTGCTGCATTTACATCCACAGCCTGAACTAGACTCTGATCTGAAGTTTGAGGTCATTACTGCCTCAAACACATCATCTGTCTACTATACTTCTATGCTACAGCTGTGCGTTCTGGATAACAGGTGACATACAGTCGAACGCGTGTCATGTTCAGCCACGCATGTTTCGCATCTGTCCCTGGATGGCCAAGTGTAAATGTGCCACACCAGATGAGCCTGAATATTTTCAATTTCACCCATATAAAATGGCCGCAGACACTGTTTCCCACATCGATTCAGAGAGGTACAGTCCATGCACACGTGCCAAAAAATCTATGGCGTAACTGCCTGAAACACGAGGACCACTGCACACATGAAATGTAGTCACGTGTATACAGGCAACAAGCTGGCTACTCTAACCTGGCTTGTGGTAAGCCTCCGAGTTTTGTTTAACAACAACAACAACTCATTCCTAACTCAACAATATCCAGACCTTTGAAATAAGCATACAGGAGAGCATGTAAAACCTCATACAAAACACTGAATGTCTGTACCTTTGGCTGGGTGTGGCGTGAAGAATCCGTGACTCTTGTACTTGGTGTAAGCGTCCAGCTCATCCTGATACTGCAGGTTGGGGTCGTTTCTGCACCAAACAACACAATGCAGCAACACCACCCTCAGTTACAGTAAATGTATCAATCAAGCACACACACACACACACACGCACACACACACAAAGCATTTGTACACTTAACAAAAACAAACAGTTGCTGGCACCGAGGCAACAGAATGAGAGATCTCCATTTCCTGACCTATATTTCACATTGTCAGTGTTAGAATTTTCTTCTTTTCCCCAATCATTATCTACACTGACACTCTGGACCTCCTCATGAGTGCTACTGTTTTGAAGCCCTTCCATGCAGCCAAAGGGCTTTGGGAATACCGTAGTCTCCTCTGGTAAACTTTCTTTTTTTACAGGTATTTTTTCCACACACAATTGTTGACTTTTTTTTTAACAAAGTTTAATGGTGTTTATCTTAAAGATGCAGGAAATAATGTAGAGTTACTCCAGAAGATGGAAAGTACTAAAAAAAAGAAAGAAATTAAAGCCCCTGAGAGTGCAAGATCTTCAACAACCTACTTAGTACAACATTCAGCTATCCACCAACCGCTTTACCCACTCACCCCTTTTTTTCACTGCCTTCATCTAAAACACATAACATCAGATAAAATAACGGAAACAAAATTCTTACAGATCCAAAAGAGCTCACAGCATCTTCCACAGTAGATACATAAGAAAAACACACAGCAGATAACTGAAAGGCTAACACCCACCTACCCCCCACCCACCCCACACACACACAAAATCACCACATTTAAAGATCACACAAAACAGCAACTTCATGCCAAAAATCAAAACAGTAAAATGAAAGAGACAAACCACCATTACCTCACTTTTCGATGCATATCTTCCCTCGGCAGATTGGCAATATTGGGGTACTTGTCCTTAAAGGCAGCCATCATGTTATCATCCTCATTTTTGGGGGGTGGTAAGCTGGCTGGTCGCTTCTGCAACCAACAGCCACCGTTCGCTTTGACCCATGAATTTGTCAGGATTGTCCATGTTGTCCTTCGTTAAACATATTAGGCAACGTAAATTTCAGTGACCATTCTTGCTGAATGTCTGTCACTGTTCCCCCTCCACCCATACCCATAAATATGGTGCTAGGTGGTCAGTGTAGTTCCAACACGGTCAACATGGTTCCAACAGCATCTGGCTTAAAGAGGAATGTCCACCAAGGAATGTCCAGCATCCCAGCCTGCTGGTGCTTTCGTCATACAAGGACAGGTCAATATGTACGCATGCATGCACACAGACACAGTACACACGCACAAAGATGGACTGAACATGCCTGCATACAAACATTCAAGGGATATTCACATACATACATACACCCCCACCTCCCACAAAACACACACAAACAAAATTCAACACAACACACACCCACAGAAACAGACACACACACAGACACAGACACACACACAAGCACACCGCTGACCTTTCCAGGTGGCGGTAACCCTGAGACACCATTAGTTGTTGCCATGTCATCTTGGGAACTCAGGCTCTTCAACACTGCAAATAAAATCGTAACCTCTTACAGTTTGTACCAACAACATAAAAGTCAAAAACACATCTAAGAATACTGACAGGCTAAAACAAATAATTAAAAATCAGTACAATTTTTGAAAGGTTCAGTGTAACATCTATTCTTTGTCATTTATCATCACTCTTTTTCGACCAAAAAGAAACAGACCCATCTGCATCCCATTCCCTTTCAATTTCTTTCCATTATAATAATAATGGTCCCCACCAGGATCAGATTTTTGACAACCTCTCTGCTCTCTGCTTAGCACTGTGGGCATTCAGCTCTGGGGAGGACTGATGCACCACCCAACAGGCTCTTTATGAAGGGAGTAGGCTCTCCTTTTTTTCTTTGTTGATGTTGTTTTGTCAGATTTACTCTGTTTCGGGTCTTCCAGATCTAAATATAACGCCTCAAAAAATTTACTGTTTGTTTTTTGTACGCTTTGACCTAAAATCACTTTCCGATCTTATCCCAGGAGCAGCACACGAAGAAGAAAAGTGAAATCTGTGAGGATGAAGACAAAACAAGACACTGTGAGCGAGTGCAGTGTTGACCCACTTTCCAGGGAGTATTCCTCCATTGCCGGTTCTTTGGCAGCAGACCCTGTCAGCGGTCGTGGACGACTGAGGTCACCATCCTGGCGAGCCACCATGTCCATCATTGCAACGTCGTCATTATCCAGAACTGTCAAATGACAAACAAAACTGACATTTTTAAAATGGAGTCATGGCACTTCAAACACAGTTCATTTAAAGCACATGGAGTGTCTTTAATCAGAGGCCTAACCTAGGAGCCTTAGTGCCCGAATGCCCCCAACATTCATCACACTTTTGTCAGTTGTGTGTGTGTGTGTGTGCATGCATGTGTGTGTGCATGAGTGTGTGCATATGTGCGTTTGTGTCCGTGTTTTTGTACATGTGTGTGTGTGCGTGTGTGTGTGTTCTGTGCATGCATGTGTGCATGCCAGTGTGTGTGTGTGTGTGTGTGTGTGCACATGCACACTCATACACATGTACTTTGCACATGTTGTCATTTTGTCTTATATTTAATCAAGTATCTGTGGTACACATGTGTGCATGCACATGCCTGCAGAAGCATATAAAGATACCCACACACCTGCAGAGCAATCTCACCTGAGGGTTTGCCTAGTTTTGCTGTCAGTTCCACACGTGGATGAGGGCATTTCTGTGCAGGCTCTTTTCTGGGTGGATGATGTGTCATCTCTGTTGCCTGACCAGAGCTAAAGTGGATCAATGCTGCCTGACGTTCTCGGTCACGCACACCTCGGTCATCTGCAACACATATATAATATACATATATACAGTTTGTGACAGCAGAAGTTTGTCATCCCTGGGTGGGTGTTTTTTTCTTGCACCTTCAAGCATGAATAATAAAAAAATGGATTATAGTCCACTGTATATTACCATGCAATAACATCCACTGCATTTGAGCATGCAATCCTCAGGCTGGGGGGGAAAAGAAAGAAAAATAACAACAACACACACACACAAACCAAACCAAAACAAAAAAGCAGCATCTTTTTCACACAATTTAAGTGAATGGCTGGTGCACAAACGAATGATGCGTTCTTACTCACAAGGTGGACAATATACATTCCTAGATAAGTACACACTGACACACACTGAAGGCAAGGAGCAACCCATTCTCTCAGACTCGTGTTCTCTTCGCCTCTCCTTGCAAGTCTGAACTAAAATTAAACAGGTTGTGGGTAGGAATCCCAGTGCCGGTAATACACTTCTTCCCTCTCTCTTTAATCTCAGGATGTAGTCAGTGTCCATTCCTTAGGGCCTTAGGGTGAGATGAAAACGAAGGTCCCACATAGTAAAGATGAACACACACTGAAGAACCCACAGCAGATTTTTTTTTTAAAGAAAAAAGTCATCAGCCAAATTCTGAGAAAATACCACCAGCATCAGAGGAAGTACCTCTGGTGGAGTTTATGTACCTTGTATTTACTCGCATGCCAGGTGAGAGTTACTGAAGTGACTCAGGTCTTTGTTGTTGTGTTTGCACAAAGTCTTTTGAGTGCCAATATTAGTAATTAACTCCATTGTGTGCTGATTCAGCATAATGTCCATGTTTGTGCAAGACCTCACGCCTGTGTGTATTTTGCAAACACACAGGCGTGAGGTCTTGTGTTTACAAGGAGCTGTAAGTACACCACTTCAGCGGATATTCAAAAACGCACTATAAAAAGCTATTCACTCATGTTGAATAACATGCGAGCGCAGTGAGTCTGCTCGAGAGCAGAGAATAGCGCTATACAAAAGTGATCAACAACAACAATAACATAATTAACATGCATGCAAACACAAGGTTTTGTGCAAAGATGCACCAGACCAAATTCCCCAGTGAACTGGGGGGGGGGATGATGGGTGCATCCCCTAAACACCAAGCTGTACAGCAACACACTCCCTGACAGCCACAGACAAGAGGAAGGGAAAAAGCCAGTCAAGACATTACTACTGTCTCTACTGGCCAGTGCTTACTAACCCAGTTTCTGCAGGCTGGGCAGCAGATGAATGAGGAAGAGTCGGTAGTCTGGTTCGGAGCGTGTGATGGGGTTGAGTCGGAGGTCCAGCTCTTTCAAATTGGGTGCGTGTTTTAGCTTCTTCAGCTCATCGAGGCTGCCGATGTTGTTGTAGTAGCTGGTGTCAGGTCAAGGCCTAGATCACACTGAATTTGTCCTGCTTCTGGTCACAGGATAGGGTTAGGCAACTAACACAAGCCCCGTCTCCCCCTCTCTCCCCATCCCTTTGCATGTGCATGTACACAACGTGTAACGCGAGTACAATGCTGATGATCACTCAAGACCTATCACTGTCTGCCATTACTGTTCAGTCTCATCATTAGTTAACGATTACCCAAGACCTGTAACTTTTGACCCTCCATTCTGATCACTTGAGAGCTATCATTTTTCATCCTTCTTTCTGATCATCAGTTAGTGATCACTAAAGACCAAGAATGTTTTTTATCCTTCATTTTGGAAATCCAATGAAACCATCACTCATATTTTGTCTGCAATTTTAACATTACAAATCACAAGCACTGCAATGTTTTCCAAAATAACTGGTTCAAGTTTACATGCAACCGGGTGTTAAACAGCATCAAGCCAGTGACATTAATTTTTAAACACCACCGTCATTGCGGCATCACAAAACCCACACTTTGCCCTTCCTACAAATTAAGCCCAGCTCCAGCCTGAAACAGAACGGCCCAGAGCGCCAGCGCAGAATCAACAAACAACAGAGTTACCTAGCATTTGAAAGATGTCACACAAGAAGTACTTCCTCTGGTGGAGTTTACGTACCTTGTATTTACTTGCATGCCAGGTGAGAGTTACAGTAGGTGACTCAGGTCTTTGTTGTTGTGTTTGTGTGATGTCTTTCAAGTGCTAATTAACTCCCTTTTGGGGGGTGGGGGTGTAGGGGGGTCTAATATCACCTTGTTGTGAACAGACATAAAATATAAATATTGATTGATGGATTGATTAATCCCTTGTTTGTTCATTATGCTCAATTCCAAAAATAGAAGAAAAAAGCCTACTGTGTTTCTGGACAAACCTTGGAACAGCTAAAATCAAAGCAAATCAGTAAAAAGAAAAGAAAGAAGAAGAAAAATAATAATTAAAAAATGAAAGAGATCAGTTCACATAAACACTGCATCAAAAATTATATAATAATTATCATAGATTTATTTTCCAATAAACAGAAAGTATCATTTCTGGTGGTGCTGTACCGAGATCTCTTGCCGTTACCAGGGAACAGATGCTTGGAAGGGCATACAACCGGAATCATCCACAGTTTTCATGCGAAGGATACAGATTCAGTTTCTCCAGGAGTCCCAGATTTTCAATGCCCTGAAAATAGAGATTAGAACCAGTGTTGGGGAGTGGCTTCACATGCTACCTTCTTACTCAGCGCTGGGTGAACTCCTTGTCTGTTTGTTTGTTTGTTTTTCCAATGGGGAAAGTTTACAACTGGCATTAGAGGAAATAATAAAATTATGAAGGTTTAAATATCTTCAACACCAGTATGCTCACAAACTGCATGTAAGTGGTGGAAATGAAAAACATTAAAAACAATAACAACATAATGCAGCCCCTTTTTGGGGTGGGGAGGGGGGGGGTGGCAGGGGGGTGGAGGGGGTGGGGGGGGGGGGGAGTTAAACTATAAAAGAAAGGCCAAGAAATTCACAACAGCACTCCTTTTTCATTTAATACAACCAGTGTGAAATATATAATATTATTAATAGTTCTAATACTGTAATAGTTCATCTGAATCTGCCATGAGCTAAAGGTCAGTAAAACACAACATTTCAGAAGTAAACCTTACTCAAATACAGAACAGAATGACAAAAAGCTATTTAAACGAGAACAGTTGCATTACAACTCAGTCATAAATAACCATAATTTCATGATCACATTTAAATGAAAGTTCTTCACTTTGACAATGACATATCACTTTCGAAATACTCAACAGCCAACACACTCATGTACTGACTTCCTACTTTGACTACCATTGCATATTGGTAACTCCAGGAAGCAAAATGTCATAGTTCCATTCTCTGCCTGTTAAACACTGATATGCAGATCATATAACCCAAAGATACAGCAGGGTAGAACAAGAGCAGTACAGCAACTTTATTTACTATGAAGAGCACATGTTTTCATTTTGGCTTATATTTAATAGTAGTGTGTATCATTACAAACACATGTCTAAATTTCAACACAGCAGCAATTAGGGCCCTAAACACTCAATCCATTTTCTCTGCCAGACTAAAGGACAACCCAGAATCCTCACTGTGTGAAACATTACCATTTATCATTAAAAACACATGTCTAAATTTTGACACAGCAACAAGTATGGCCCTAGACATCCAATTCACTTTCTCCGCCAGGCTGGAAGACATTGCTGACTGAGCCTGGATTCAACCCAGAATCCTCACTGTGTGAAACACTACCATTACAAACACATGTCTAATTTTTGACACAGCAGCAACTAAAGCTTTAGACATTCAGTCCATCTTCTCCACCAAAGCTAGAAGCCATAGTACTGACTGAGCCTGGATTAAACCCAGAATCCTTGGTGTGAAACATTAAACTCTAGGTGAAAACTGCTCATCTACTTGTGTGATCAGATTCTGTGAAAAAACACAAATTCTTACAATGAATGAAAATGGAAATGACAATAAAAGTAACATAAAACAAACTCTGCTTACTTCAATTGTCTCCAGTGCATTCCTGGATAAATCCAGTGCCTTGAGACGTGTGAACTTGCGCAGGGCGCTGCCAAGGGAGATGATTTTCTCATGGTAGGTTCCAGGTAATGATAAAGATTTGACATCCTCTGAAACAATATCAACATTCAAATGAATCTTGTGAACAATTAAAATCTACCTTTTGGCAAGAATGTCTTGCACAAATATCACAGAAATGGCTGTAAAACATTTCCCATGACCAAGAAACCACATGCTGTTGAAATGATCTAATGAAATGTTCATTTAATTTCAGGAACCAACTGCAGTTGCCAAGCTTAAAAGCACCTTAGTTTTTATGACTGTTGCTTTCACTCAGTGTTCATCTAAATTATCATGAAATTTGCTTTTGTACTACTGTAGCGTAAGTGCTGTTATGTTTCCTTATAGCAATAACTGGCTTTGGTATTGTTTTTTGTTGTTTTCAGGGAAAAAGTGTGTGTGTGTGTGTGTGTGTGTGTGTGTGTGTGTGCGTGTGTGATTGTGTGTGTGTGGTGCATGCATGTGCAAGCACAAGCATACATTTGTGTGTGTATGTGTGTGTCACTGCGTGTAACAGAGAGACAAAGACAGAAAGATAGGAACAAAGACTGAGAGAGACAGAGGAAGAGATACACAGAGTACACAGAGTGAGAAAGATGTACATACTACAGGAAGCATTGCACCTGCAGAAGAATTGTGATTGTGTGTGATAGAACTAGGATTTACAGCATGCAGCATGTTCTCAGAATTTCAACATGCAGGCCACAAACACACTGCAGGTGGCAAGCAAGCTTGTGACCAATTAAAGCCAGGATCAAGCAGCTCAAATGAAAGATGGCCACTTTTAAAAGCAAGATCACAGAGATAAAAAAATAAAACACACAATAACAACAACAAAAACACATACAAAACAACTGTCTAACAGTAACTGCTCTTGCTGTTGCAAGATAGGCAAACAGGGTTAGGGCAAGAGACAGGCAAACAACAGATGAGAGAGGTGTGAGTTTGCTTGTGTGCTTGTGTGTGTGTGTGTGTGTGTGTGTGTGTGTGTGTGTGTGTGTGTGTGTGTGCATGTTGTGCGTGCATGTGTGCCTGTGCATCACATACAACTGCAAGCAATAAAGCATGCACAAGAGAGGACCAGACAGAGAAGGTGTTGACAACTTAAACAAGAGGACAACAGCCAGCATGTCAAATATGTTTTATAGGTAATATCCAAGGAGGTGGTCAGAAATTCCTGGGACATTTTTTATGCCAGTCTGGGTCACAAACAGAATCATTTAAAACAGGGCCATATGAAGTGAATAAATCCAAAATTTGCAACCAAAAGATGAGTTTTTTCATATATAATATATGCATGTCTTTTAGTACGCGTATGCTCCTTTCACTGTTTCAGTCTTCAGACATTTAATCTAGATCTAGTGTTTGAGTAACCCTGCATGCTTCCTCAGTACTAATGTCAGCAAAAGCAACTGATTGTGTACTAAGGATTCATCCATTTGCAGACTGTAAAAAGTGTAATTAAATTTAAAATCACTTTTGTTACAGATGTTGGCTTCATTCGCTAGTTTGACTTTGAGTGATTCTGATATTTGTGACACAAAATATGGCCTTAAAATGTCCCAGGAATTTCCGACCGTCTCCTTGGAGGTTAACGCTTTATATCATGTGTAACTAAGATAGTTTTCACCACCTACATCGCCCTGATATAACAGTAAAGGTTGACTGGGCGTAAAACACCAAGTTACTTACTTACTTACCACCTACATCATTTTTTTAACTGAAACTGGCGTAACCAAGGACGCTCCGGGAAAAAAGTCTTTATTGACGCTTTTAGTACAAGCACACTTGCCTTTCGATAATCAATACTGAAGCTGTATAACGCTAAATGATCTGTTCTTAAAGACAAAATTTATACGAAAAGACAGTCGAAAAGTCTCAATACAGAAACAACAGTTCAGTAGCCTGCAAACCGAAGCCGACAAGTTTTGGCATGCCCATTGTGAAAAACTTTCACCTATCAATTTATCAGCAGCCGTGCATGTCTTTTGATACTCTAGACCGAAGCAAGCTCACGTCCCAAGACATCATACGTATTACTCTAAATGCTACTATCCACAAATAGTTGAAACCTGTAGACTTACCTAAGTTATCGTGTGTCAAATTCACTCGACTTCGAACAACATCTTCAGTCAAAGTGAGCGCCATTTTGCTTTCCAGTTTTCACTTACCGCGAGAGTATGCTTCGCTCATGTAAAACCCTCATTCGAACTAGATAAACGCGCGGTGAAAAAAAAAAATTAAACAGGGTTGACTGCTAAAGTTCTAAAACAAGATCCAAACGGTACACAAACGGTAAAAAAATACGCATATTTTAAAGAGACAATACAACACGTGTGCAAATTTCAGCTGGGCCGAGCGGCCTTTCACTGACTGAGTTTCAGTCAGTCTCGGGCGGCGGCGCGGCCGTCTCAGTGCCGCAGTAGTGTCGTGTTTCTATCGGCTAGTCACAGTGCCGTCAGCAAACCATTGATAATGAAAACATTATACTTCTTCGGCCGGTTACGTTTTTGTCTGTGAAATGCCTAGAGTGTCTTCAGTGGAGAATGTCTATGTGTAGTTTGGCACTTATGATAATACCGTAACGCCTTTGATGAAAATTTCAGTGTAAAGCGTCTACCCTGCGGCTCAGAGCACTGAACAAGCATAGTATAAAACACATAATGTACATCGAGATGGAAACGTTATCAGAATAAAAATGTATCTATAAGAAAAGAAAAGAAAAAGCCGGCTAACACATAATGTAGACAAGGGTTCACTGAACTGCCGTACCGTGACTGACTATGCAAAAAACGCACACACACCCCACACACACACACACACACACACACACACACACACACACACACACACACACACACACACACACCACAACACACACACACCACACACACACACACACACACACACACACACACACACACACACACACACACACACACACACACACACACACACCACACACACACACACACCACCCACTACCACACACACACACACACACACACACACACACACACACACACACACACACACACACACACCACACACGACACACACATCACACACAAAATACACACTATCACACACACACACACACATGGCACAACACACACACACACACACACACACACACACACAACACACCACACACACACACACCACACACACACACACACACACACACGGCACACACACACACACACCACACACACACCACACACACACACACACACACACACACACACACACACACTGACACACACAGCACCACACACACATATGAAACACTGGCCACACACACACCTGACACACACCACACACACACACACACACATCACAACCACACTGACACACACACACACACACTACACACACACACACACACACACACACACACACACACACACACACACACACACACACACACACACACACACACACTCACACTGACACACACTGAGCTACTCCCCGGGGAACGGCGGGGATAGCCGGCTCAGTGGCCGGCGGTTAGGGAGCGCCGGACTCGTCGTGATCGATTCAGGAAAGCTCAGTCGCGGGTTCGAATCCCTGCAGGAGCTCGGACGGCAGGAGCCGAATTTTTTTCTCCAGGGTCAACTTCAAGTTCTGTACTGACTCTTATTTCAGTATCCGTTCCACCCCCGTGTTACCGCAGTAGCACGTAAAAGACCCCCCGGCAGGTTACAACTCCGCGTAAACACGCATGCAGTCCGTCGTTTATGCTTTGGCTGGAGAATGACGCATGCATCCCTACCGTAGGAAGCTATGGTCTTTGGCTGGAGAATGACGCTGTATACCCTACCGATAGGGAAGCTATAGGTCTTTGGCTGGAGAATGACGCTGTATACCCTACCGATAGGGAAGCTATAGGTCTTTGGCTGGAGAATGACGCTGTATACCCTACCGAGATGGCAGCAGTTTCATGTGGCATCAGCGTGCCATCGGCTGTAAGCCGCCGGTACACCACAGTTTGGTGAACTATAAAATCTAGTCACTCATGTAGAATCACATGCCGGCAACGCAGTGAGTCTGCTCTAGAGCGGAGAATAACGGCGGAGAATATCCGGCAACACGGTAACAACAACAAAACAACAACAACAACAACAACAGTGACACACTCACACAACTTGAAGACACAAACTCAAACTCCAAGCTGCCTGGTTTACGACATCCTTCCTTTGGAGGAAGGCGTCGGAAGCGATGCCAGCTCGGAGTGTGAGACTCTCTCTCTCTCTCTCTCTCTCTCTCTCTCTCTCTCACACACACACACACACACACACACACACACACACACACACACACACACACACACACACACAGTCAGTGACACACACACACACACACTGACACACTGACACACACACCGTCAGTCACACTGTGACACTCCGAACACCGCTTTCCGGCACCTGCCTCCAGAAAGGATGTGGTAAACCAGTGCTTGGAGTTTGCGTCAGTCACACACACACATACACACAACACACTAACACACACGACACACTGTTCTCAACGCCTTTGCGGCGGCCGCAGCCGCCGATCCGCCAGGCCTGCACAGAGCCACTAGACTAGGTTCAGTAATAGTCTGACCAGAGACTGTTATTGCACAAAGTATAGCAGCTCATTGCTTTGAAGAGGCCATAGCCTGATGCAAGTCAGTTTGGCAACAACAACCCACCCCCTCCCCGCCTCCTCGGACCGTAGGCCAAACTCAGTTGGGCTCCTCGGTGGTTCTTCTGATGCGTTACCGAGCAATTGCTGTACTGAAAGGTAAACTCTACAAAACAGAAAACATCATGGCGGACGGCACAACGAGTGATGCATTGGAGACAGCAAAAGTAGGTTGTTTCTAGCAACTGGCTGAATAGATAACATTTTATATTACTGCAGATTTATAGTACGAATATATACTGTATTTGACTGACCATAGGCGACAATGCAGCTTCAAAATAGTTTAATTTCTGACAACTGAACACGGCTGTTGGAGTGAATGCTACACTATCATGTTGTAGCTGTGGCTAAGACTGTTAAAGTGTTATACATTCACAATTTCATTGATAGTTACAGTATTAGGACCCTCAGGCGAGTATTTTGCACACACATATGATATTATGATGTTTAAATTAGTCGTGTTATAGAAGCTGAAGTATGCTGCAAGTGAAAAATAACATTGTTGCCACATGCCGGCTCCTACTCGGGCATCAGACGTCGTGCCTGTCGTAGCATGTATATTATGACGTAGTAGCTCATGATCTTTGCCCCAAGCAATTTGATAGGAAAATATATATAAATAATACAGGTAAAAGTGTCAACATTAAGAATAGCAGTCAGGCCAGATCATTTCGGTTTTTGCTAAGTGTTTTGCTGCTTTGGGTACCTTGGGATATTACAAGTGTTTCTGAGCTCTGATTCACGAATGCAACCGGTTTTAATGACCAGACTGAACATTATTCTTCACCAGTTTAAAAAAAATCAGTTGGCTTAGCTGTTGGTGAAAGGGCAGCACATTCTACTTGGGGTGGGGGGGGGGGGGGGGGGGGGGGCTGTACCACTAGTTAGCTTGTTGAGTAGTATGTCTGTTTAGGTCTGTTCAGTGTATTATTGTATGTACGTTGAGTGTGGAATTCAAGGCTTTATTTGCTTTAATATTGAAGTATAGCTAGACCAAGGCTTACTTTGTTTACCCATTTACCAAAACGTAAATTTATGTCTTGTACATTATGCAATCGTCAGCAATTAGGAAGCAATTTGGGTGCAGGTCATTGCCAAATTTTAGACAAAACTTATTCAAATAGAAATTAGAATGAAGTGCTTGTGCCATGCAAACACCACTAATCACAGAATTTTTTGCCAGCTCTTACTTAGCGACAGCCACTGCCGCAAGTTGTGCTATTTCCAAAACAAAACAACAACAAAAAAAAGGGGTGGTGGCGGGGTTGGTAATAGAAGCCTGCAAGTGCAAAATAATTATACTGTTGATATAAAGTCAGTTACTCAGTGATTCTCGTTTCAACACCAGATTTTGTTTATTGTACTTTTAGTCTAGATTCCATCCAAGTGTTTGACATGATGATTTTGATATATAATATTTGTAATATATATGTATGACATTGACACAAGTTTGCCAGACAGTGGCCTTTAATTAGCTTAAAGTTTAATAACAGTTGCATCAGTCCATGTGTTGGTTTTTGTCTGTGACTTCAGAAGCTTGTTGAAGAGCTGTATGAGTACCGGGACCATTATGTTGATCGCTTTGGGCTGGAGAAAGTGTCACAGAAAGCAGCTGACTTGGATGAAAAAATGAGAGAAACGCTGGTCAGGCTGGATGAAATGAAAGGTTTGATTTTTTTTTGGTATGTGCTTGTTAAAGTAACTGCCGTAAAATCAGGTCAAGCCGGGTCATTTTCAAAGTCAAAGAAATTGTTTGTTTTCTTGTTTTAATCTAGAAAAAGTTATTAATTTGGGGACATTGTAAGAGTAATCAAATAAGTCATGCTTGGCAAATGCAATCAGTTGTTATTACTGATATTAGTTGTGTATATTATGTGTTTTTTGTTTTTTGTTTTTGAGGGTGTTAATCCTTGGCAACATTAACAGGATTCAACAAAGCTGTTTTTTTGCTTTTTTTCTGACATAAAAATGATACATTGTTGAAACAGTTCATCTGTTGAGACATAATACATTGTTGAAACAGTTCATCTGTTGCTAATATAAATTTGTAAGTAAGCCAGCCCCTTTGTTCTATTATCAAATCAGTCAGGAGTACACATTCTACAGCCTGATGATGCAGCTTCAAACAAGTAAATGGAGTTACAAATAATAATTGATGGTATATTTTATGCCTTTAGGGGGAGGTGGAGGAGAACTTTTAAAGTAAATAATCATTTATGTTCATCAATGGATGGTGTGTGTGTATGTGTGTGTGTGTGTGTGTGTGTGTGTGTGTGTGTATGTGTTAACCTTTCTTCATGGGCTCAACTCTGTCAGACACAATCAAGAACAAAGCAGAATACTTCCTGCTGCGGGGGCGCACATTGAACGTCGTGGGAAAGTTCAGCACCGATGCCCACGAAACTCTGTCCAAGGCAGTGAAGCTGGACCCCAAGTCTGTGGATGCCTGGAACCATCTTGGGGAGTGCTACTGGAAGAATGGAGACATGACTGGTGCTAAAAACTGCTTCAGTGGAGCTCTTGGTCATGTAAGTGATGAGTTCTTCTGCCAGACTTTAAGCTGAATGTGTTTGAGTGTGGTGGGACTTGAAAACTCCTGTTGAAAGACCACCCAGAAAATCAAGAAATAAATCTGACTTGCAAGAGGGGCGTTGGTAAATATGGGTGCCAGAATCTGGAATTCCTGAAATACTGATAATGTTCTGGATTGCAAAATCCAAAAGGCAAAAATCATTGTGCACCAAATGCATTGCCTAGTTCAGGAGTTGTAGCATGAAAGGTGCATGTGTGTACAGAAGACATCACCTTCTGTTAGTTTTGAAAAAAATGGCCAGAATTGTCAGGATAAGCTTCAGCATCTCACATGCTCCCATGGAGGGGTGACCTGTGCAGAGGGATTTATTCACTGGCAGAAGAATTGACCAAACTCTTGAGTTGACTCTTGGCAGCTCTTTAACTGTACATGATGCCGCTCCTTACGTAGGGGGCTTCAGTGGCCAGATGAGATTTTTACATTACGGTTTTTTTAATAATTGGTATTTGTTTGTGTTTTGTGTTATTACTAATAACATAGAGTTATGTGTCTTGCACATGGCATCTTAAGTTGGGTCACTTTTGTTTTTTTACCCTGAATTCTTCATTTCTTGCAACCTTTATTTCATAACACCAGGTAGACTACAGTTGAAGGTACTTTCGTAAGGTTCTATTAACGGACAGAGCTCTTGTGAGTAAATACATATAATATTTCTGTTGTGATGCATGTCATAGAGTGTTAGCAATCTGAACATCCAACAGCTAAAATGAAGTTTAAAACCTGTGAAGGATGGCATAGTTCAGGAGCTGTGTGAGAGTCAAGGTGGCTGTCCTGGGCAGTCCGTCCTAACGAGCCTTCTGGCTTCCATGGACGTAAAGATTTATTGAACCATGCTTCGGCATTGGTCACAGCTTGTCCCTAATATGTCAGCCGACATCTGAGGACATTAAGCATCACTTCATCATCATCATGTGGAAGATGGGCTACCCAGGGTAGTTTAAGACAGTTGAAAACCTATACACGGGATCATGGGGGCTTGGTGCAGGTTGTGGAATCTGCGGCAGAGTTGGTCCAAAACATTCCAAGCAGTAGTGATAGAGGATGGGGGATGGTTTCAGTTGGCTACAAACTGTGGTAGTAGTTGCCAAGAATAGCACTTCCTTTAATTGGCCATTTTTGTGATGGTAAGTGTTCACATGGAGACGAATCCAGTACTAATATAAAAAGAATGTTTTGCATTGGTCACATCAAGGCTGTAATTTTTGTAAATATACTTCCAGAAAAAGAACAAAATTTCCTTACGGAACTTGTCCATGGTGATGCGGCAGCTGGGCGGTTCACCAGAAGAGCGTCAGCAGTTGATCAAAGACAGCGTTGAGCGGGCAAAAGAGGCCGTGCAGTTGGACATAGCTGATGGAACATCATGGTGTGGGTATCCTGAGGTCTTTTTCTGTTGCAAAAGTGACATGCTCTTTGTATGCTACGAAAACAGCTAAAAATGATGTTGGTGGCAGAATGCACCTGTTCACAGGTAAAATTCACCTGACTACAGAGAAGGGGGAAGAGCTAGTTGTGATTAGTTGCAGTGTGAGGGAGTGTACCGTGACTGCACTGCAGCTGGCTTCCCCAGGGCCTGTAGAAATCGACTCAAGCTTGACTGGCTAGGGACCTTATTGGGAACCCAACCCAACCCAGCCAAAGAAACAACCAGGGCCCATCGATGGAATGGAGTAAAAAGAAAGATCCCCTGCCCCCCCCCCCTCCCCCCCCCAAAAAAACCATCAATTTTTCACTTGATTTTTCATCCTTTTTTTCTTTTTTTAAATCAATGTTTGAAGTCATGAAAACATGTCCACGAGTGCTGCCATTTTGTGCCCAGCTGTCTGTGTGTCAGTGACATCATAAACAAGGCCAGCACGTGTTGCAAATGTATCAAATCTGTCACGAGCCAACCATTTCATACTCTTCATTGGTAAAGAGTGATGGAATATAGCTGTGCCTGAAAGGAACTCAAGTACACAGCCAAAAAGTGCTATTTGGTGTAAGTATCGATACATGGGTATGTCCATGTGGTATCTGTG
The DNA here is from genome assembly GCA_018857735.1 of Alviniconcha marisindica. Lineage (NCBI taxonomy): Eukaryota > Metazoa > Mollusca > Gastropoda > Provannidae > Alviniconcha > Alviniconcha marisindica. The sequence continues at coordinate 2,406,054 of JABMCL010002073.1, forward strand.
CATAATCTGTTCATTCCAAGCTTATTTGGTCCCAACCTTTAATAACAATTGTAAATTCTGTTACGGTTAGGATCATGCACTTAATGTTTTTGGTGACTGCAGCCTGTATTCACTGGACATAAATGACGCATTTCTGACTTTGCCAAAATCTCAACATTCATGTTTTGTTGGATACTGTTTAAATAAGATCTTTCAGATTGTTCTTGTTCATAACAGTTAACACGTGTCAACATTTATTTGCTCATGACTTGAACCATTTACCATACTTATGCGAAAAACAGCTACAACAATGCAGAACAACATATTTTGCTATTTTCAGTGTCAGTTATATGAGCATTTTGCTGTCCTCTTTTGCATGTTCAGGATAATATATGTATCAAAGTAGTCTATTGATTTGAATCCAGTGTGGATTTTTTCAACATTTATTTGCTCATGACTTGAACCATTTACCATACTTATGCAAAAAACAGCTACAACAATGCAGAACAACATATTTTGCTATTTTCAGTGTCAGTTATATGAGCATTTTGCTGTCCTCTTTTATATGTTCAGGATAATATATGTATCAAAGCAGTCTATTGATTTGAAACCAGTGTGGATTTTTTATGTGCCAATATATGTAAATTTTCATTCATTCATTTAAAAAAAAAAGGACAACTGTTTGTTTCAGTGATCTTGGGCAATGCGTATCTGTCACTGTTTTTCTCTGGGGGCCAAGATCCAAGGGTGTTGAAACAGTGCATGAGTGCTTATTCTCAGGCAGTGAGTATTGCATCTGCTGCATATAAGGTGTCATCTTTCTCTTATGTAAAACTGAATTCATGAACACACCAGGCTTTTGTGTCTTTAAGTGGTGGCTTATGGTGGAATGTTTAGTCTGATATGGTGAAAAGTAGACAATGTATCATTGTATGCACACATGTATACACACACAAACACACACGCACACACGCAAGCATGCATGCATGCACACATACACACATGTAACACACACACATCATGCACACAAAACACACAATCATGCACACAATACACACATGCATGCACACACACACACACACACACATACACACACACACACACACAGAGCGCCATATATGCATGTGCATGCCTGCATGAGAGAATGAGAGAGCCTCAGCACAAAATAGACAAGCCAATCAACAATGCTGAAATGCTTGCCAGACACTGAGTCTCACCTTGTATTGAACAGGAACGTGATCCGGTGGCACGCTCAAATCCTGATCTTCATTTTAACCGTGGAATGGTAAGTACATTCCTGTTACACAGCCACTGAAAATGTGTTGTGCATGTGTGTTGCACCGCTGTCACTGTGTGATTTGCAGGAGGTGAAACTCCAGTTACTCAATATTTTTGAGTAGATGTGCTGCTTTTTGATGTTTGCATCATCAAGAACTGCCTCCCTTCTCTAGACTTTCTCTAACTGTGCTAGTGACACCCAGTGTGCTAAACATATGACTGTCCCAACTGATGTTGTATATTTTAGGCTGCTTGTCAGGAGATTTCTCTGGGTACCCTGTTTTGTCTCCCTCCTTCTTGTTGTCTATTTTAACCCTGTTTTGTCTCCCCTCCTTGTTGTTGTCTATTTTAGGCTGCTTGTCAGATTTCTCTGGGTACCCTGTTTTGTCTCCCCTCCTTGTGTTGTCTATTTTAGGCTGCTTGTGGAATTTCTCTGGGTACCCTGTTTTGTCTCCCCTCCTTGTTGTCTATTTTAGGCTGCTTGTGTGGAGATTTCTCTGGGTACCCTGTTTTGTCTCCCCTCCTTGCTTGTTATTTTAGGCTGCTTGTGTGGAGATTTCTCTGGGTACCCTGTTTTGTCTCCCCTCCTTGTTGTTGTCTATTTTAGGCTGCTTGTGTGGAGATTTCTCTGGGTACCCTGTTTTGTCTCCCCTCCTTGTTGTCTATTTTAGGCTGCTTGTGTGGAGATTTCTCTGGGTACCCTGTTTTGTCTCCCCTCCTTGCTGTTGTTTATTTTAGGCTGCTTGTGTGGAGATTTCTCTGGGTACCCTGTTTTGTCTCCCCTCCTTGCTGTTGTTTATTTTAGGCTGCTTGTGTGGAGATTTCTCTGGGTACCCTGTTTTGTCTCCCCTCCTTGCTGTTGTCTATTTTAGGCTGCTTGTCAGAAAATTTCTCTGGGTACCCTGTTTTGTCTCCCCTCCTTCTTGTGGTTTATTTTAACCCTGTTTTGTCTCCCCTCCTTGTTGTCTATTTTAGGCTGCTTGTGTGGAGATTTCTCTGGGTACCCTGTTTTGTCTCCCCTCCTTGTTGTCTATTTTAGGCTGCTTGTCAGATTTCTCTGGGTACCCTGTTTTGTCTCCCCTCCTTGTTGTCTATTTTAGGCTGCTTGTCAGATTTCTCTGGGTACCCTGTTTGTCTCCCCTCCTCTCCTTGTCCTTTATTAGGTAAAGACTTCATCAAAATGCATGCTTTCAGAATTCTCATAAAAATATGCATGTTACGTTTAAAGAGTAGGGCAACAAATTGCTCATTGATTGGTATTTAATTGTGGGGTATTCATATTTTGAGTACAAAACTGTTTCATGCAGGAAAATGTCAAGTCATAATACAGTTGTTGTTTTTGGTTTGTTTAGCTCAAGGGTGCTCGTAGAAATGCACCAGATTGCACATGAAATTCGTTGCATTAAAAATCCAAATGATTTGGGGAGGGATTTTCCAGTAAGTTTCCGTAACTATAGCCTTCAGTTAAAAATCATGATTTTGCCATTTGCACACAAAACCAAACACATAAAATGGTTAAAAAGAATGCTAATTTAACAGACAATACAAAACATGCACACATTCTTGGAGTAAGCCCCTTTCTCAAAGCCAAAAAATGAGTTAAACAGTGATAAATGAAAATATTGTACCTATCCAATTGCAGTTTTGTGAATGCCTGGAGTATTTGGAAGAATGTATATATTTTTTCTCACTCGCACATAGATCCAAACACAAAAAGGTTCAAACGAACGCTTATTTATTTTGACATGAACACAGTCTGCACATTTTTGGGGAAATCCCCTTTGTCAAGCCACAAAATGACACTTAAACAACAGATAAATGGTTAAAAACGATGAAGAATGAGAGAGAGAATGTGGACATGCCAACAATCTTCCAAGCACTGAACAAGTGACAAAAACTCAACCAGAACAAGGTAAGTTTCTTTCTCTCTCATTTTTCATCATTTTTAACCGTTTATCTGTTGTTTAAATGTCATTTTGGGGATTGACAAAGGGGATTTCCCCAAAACATTGCATACTGTGTGTCCGTGTCAAAATAGATAAGCGTTTGTTTCAACCTTTTTGTGTTTGGATCTTGTTTTAGAACGCTAGCAGTCATTCTGTTTCAGATTTTTCGCTTTTTTTTTCACTTGCACATATTTTTTTCCTCCAGTAAAATTATTTTTTAAGCCAACTCAGCCCTGTAGAACAGGTTTCAAAGCTTCCTGTTAGCTTTACAGCATTAAGGGGTCATTGTGAAGCAATGCTCTTAGAATCCAGTTCACTGATTTTTTTGATTAAAAAACACACATATTTTCCAGTCCTATAAGTACCAAGAAGAATACCAGAAGGCACTGGAAGAGTTCCATGCAGCCTCACAGCTGGACCCCAGCTGGACAGACCCAGCCACCGAGGAAAAAGCCCTGCTCACTTACCTCGACAATGTTGTCGCGCTCTCACAGCAACGGGTGAGGACAACTTGTTGTCTTCCTGTGAAAATCTTCCAGCTTTACACTGCATTCACAAAGGCACAAAACTGAACGGTAGCTATCTTTTTGAATTAGTGAATTGGTCCCCCATGCATAATCGCATGTTTGCAAAGGTTGATGCACTAACTGGAAAATAGGGTGCCAAATGAAAGATAGCATCCTTTTGATTTACCAAGTAGCTTGTCTGCAAAATCAAAACAATTTCCACACTGCAAATAGTTCTTTTGTGTGTTACTGAAGTTTTCACTAAACTTGTTCATTGCATTTAGTTTAACACATGTTGACGGAATAAGTATGCCTGTTCATGTATGCCTGTGATACAACAAAATGGTTAGGTTGCTGAAGAGTAAGAACGTCTGCTTATCTAATCTTGCACAGGGCAAATTAAAACCCAAGAAATTGGAAGGCTTACTGAACTCACTGAGTGACAGAGACCTCGGGCCGTATGGCAAGGGAACGTACACCTCCCCCCGAGGCACCACCATCGACCTGGTTCACATTCCCTGCTCTGACCTTTCCCCAGAGGTCAACTCCAACAAGGTCATCTGTGGCAAGGTTGTCTGCTCAGTCGAGAGCAATTCTACAGTGCCTTTGTAAGTGAAGTAGTTTTGGTGACTTGTGTATGAGAGATGTTAGTGTGCATCTGTGTTTGTGTGTGCGTGCATGCATGTATGTGTGTGTATGAAATTTGTATCAGTTATTTATAGTAACATTAGAGTGATAATGACAGGGTTAATTTCAAACAACGAAAAAAATTGTGTTTTGGTGACAAAAGGAAGTACTGCGTGCATGCGTGTATGTGTGTGTATGAAATTTGTATCAGTTATTTATAGTAACATTAGAGTGATAATGACAGGGTTAATTTTAAACAACGAAAAGTTTTGTGTTGTGGTAACATAAGTAAGTAAGTAACTTGATGTTTTACGCCCAGTCAACCAGTACAGTTATATCAGGGAAATTCCGGTTATATCAGGATGATTCTGGTGGCAGTGTACATCAACGTCCAGAGAGGTGGCATCAAGATCAGTGATTCATTGCTATGTTCTGTTGTCTGTCTCAGCACATTTTGCCTGTCGGACAAGAAGGGATGTGTTCCAGTGACAGTGTACAACATGGTCCAGGGAGCCGGTGTCAAGATTGGTGATTCTGTGGCCATCCCAGAACCCTATGGACAGGTGGTCCACGTCAAGCACAAGGACAAAGTGAGTTCACTTGCAAAGAACCAGAAGTACTATAGCAATTTTGTCTAGTTATTTCAGCCCTGAGGTAATAGTCAATGAAAATTAAATGTTTTATCTGTTTATATTCATTGCTGTGAATGTGTGTTTGCAAAGTAACCCCAAAGAAACAAAGATTTTTTTTATGTAGAAACTTATTGTTATAAAGTTAACTCATTCAAAGCACAGAAGAAGAAAAAAGACCCTTGGGAATTGTGTAGACACAGCATTTTGACCTAGAGCACCAATTACGTCTAATATCACCACATCAGTTGATGGTCTCTGTCAGCTATTATGCGCTGGAGTTAGGCATCACTTTACATGGAGAACTCCCTATGAATTAAGGTATGCATATGAGTCAGTGACAAAAAGTGGTGACACAGTGCATTACAAGTATTAAATTGATAATAAACTAACATGCACATCCTCGGTGTGTTTGAAATTTGCTTTGTTGGATTGTTTGTTTTCTAGAGATACAAACAACAGAATAAAGAGTGTAAGCACCATATTAAAGGTGAGGTCCAAATGGGACATTTACACACCTGTCCACTGCACCTTAAATTGATGCCATCTACATCATTATCACACATCTTACACAATGAGTAAACAAGAGACAATTCATTTGACTACATTTTCCACTTGCAACTGAAAAAATTGCTCCTAAACTTTTCAGGTTATTCGATCTGAAATTGTTCCCAGTCGGCTGTGATTTGTCATGTCTGTTTATGCATCATTATTAACCACTCCTTTTCTCTTTATCATTGCAGAGAACACAAGCCAACATTTCTAATGATCAATTATTGGTGATTAAAGTACTGATGTTTCCTTATTTCCTCAAAATACAGCTAGAATTGTAAACAAAAAGTCAAAAAACAATACTCTGTTGTTTTCATGTCCGATCATCACAACCGACCTTTTATCACAACTGATTTTCTATAGGGCAGCTGGGAAAATGTCATTTTAACCGGTTTGGTCTCAGGTATCTTTTCTGTTTAATATTTTTGGAAGTAATTATTTGTTCTTTCATTAAATTCAGAAATTTTAGTTAAATTTCTGAGTTGAAATTGTCAGTGCATTGTCCCATTTTTTGTACAACCTTTTGTCACTGGCTCATATGTGTGTTTTGATCATGCGTTGATCTGCTCATGTGATTGTGCATGTGGATGAGTGAATTCTATTCTGTTTGCCTTAGGCAAGTGCTGAGAGAGAAAAAATACTTTCTTCATTGCAGGCATTTGATTTCCTGGGTGTGCGAGTGGATTCTCCGCTTGTCATGGTTGTGAATGGATCCAAGGTCAAAGCCAGCAAGCAAGCAGCATCTGTCTTGTCAGTTCGCACTGTGCCAGAGTAATAGCTGTGATATCTTGCTTGTCTCATTTTAAACTTCGCAGAACACTGCCTTTCACATATGCTGAATGTATAGTATCAACAGTGATGCCTTCGCTGAATGTAGTTCTGTCACCTGTTTGTAAATTGCTTGTTGAATCTCTTGAGAAGCTTGTGGTTTTTATTATTTAATATTTTTTATAATAGTTGTACATAATTTTGAACAGTAAATCTGGAAGAAAAAAGGGTGTGTGAATTTGAAAGCTTGTGTGTTGGTGTTTTGGAAAAGTTTGTTCTCTTTGGATTCATCAGTACTGATGTTTGAAGAAACTGTTGAAGGACCTGTCTGTTATTTAAATGACAGTTTTGTCTGTATGTGTATACATTTGTGTAGAGCAGAATAAACAAAATTTTAAAAGCATACTTGATATATGTGAGGAGGTTGTTATGGTGGTGATTTATTTGTTATCCCCATGGATAGCAAATATGACACACTCATGTATGCATACATGCTTACACACATGTGCATGCATATGTGCATGCACGCATGTATATGTACACACACACACACACACACACACACACACACACACACACACACACACACACACACACACTGTTAGCATTTTGGACTGCAGGTTAGAGGTCACCAGTCCCCTTTCACTGTATATGCTTACCACCACTCCATCACTTGAAAACAATGAAGTTCTAAATTGGAAATCCATAAGCCTTTTCCCTGTTTCACATTATCATTGAAAGTTGAATTGTTATAGGACCAAAAATTAGTTTGTTTGTAGGCATGTATGTGCACTTTTCAGTGCAGACATTTTACAGGCAGGGACAGTGAAGAAGATAATAATCAACAGCATTTTGGAAACTACTGCTTGAGAGTGGGAACTTTGCTTTCCACAGTGATTTGTTGTGTCGGTAGATGTGAACCAGATTTATTGGCTGTTTTAAAGTGATGGAACGGCAAGTGTGGCAGTGAAATGGTTAAAGCCTTTAGACCTGTAATTTGCTGTGAAAAACAGGTGTTTGGCACAGGCACTTAATATATATTTTTGTTTCATCAGACGTAGTCTCTTTGTTAATTCAGAAGGGTGCCAGGTGTAACAATATTTACGAAATAAACTTGTGTCACATTTCCTTTTGGCATAGGGCTATGTGTGTAACTGTGACCTTAACTTCAACTTGGTTTTCCAACCACAAATACAATAGTGCTGTGCATTCTTAAAATATAAAAATCTGAGATGTACAATCTTACATCTGTCAAGGAGCTTCTGCTGTAACATTTGTCACCTGTGACTAACTTGTGATGAACTGGGAAAATGACTACTTGGGAAAGTCTTCTTTGCTCACAGATGGCATCTAAAACAAAACAAACAAACAAACAAGCAAACAAACAACATCAAGTGATACAATGTATCATGTGGTAGTGGGCATATACAAAATGTCATGCCCAAATTAACAGAGAAAAATTAAAGAATGAAAGCAGTGTGTGATGGTGCATGCACTGATGATTTGGTTGGTCTCATATATTTGTTGGCAATTGTTTTATTGCATGACTGAGCAATACTGCAATTTCCCACTGGGATGAGTAAATACTAAACTACAATAAGAACTTTATTTTAATTTTATTTAACCTGTCTGCAAACCATCAACAAGAGTTAGTGTCTGGCTAACACACAGGACTGTACACGTACTCAGTGGCCATGGATTCAACACCTGGACATGGCAGGGTGAAGGACCATTTTTCAGTTTATTCAGGTCCACATTTATGCAGATTCCTTGTGCCTGTCTTACTTCATGTGTGTAGCATACACTAAGATTGTTGCTCACGTTAAAGATCCTACATCCACCGAGTTTTGTTAAGAAAAAGGCATAATTGCCTGTTGGAATGAAAACCTATAAATAATTATTAATATAATAATCAAAATAACTGTGGCTATTCCTATTGGAAGAAGAAACAGAACCATAGTGAAGAGGGAGAGAGAGAGAGAGAGAGAGAGAGAGAGAGAGAGAGATCAGATAATATTTTATTACACAAGGATAAAGATTTAAGCACAAGTCGGATTTGTTTACAAATCTGTCACTGATGACAAACACTCAATACGTCAAACAAGAATACACAGAGACAGAGACACAGAGAGAGCTAAGAAAATATGTAAGCAAGGAAACATTTTTTTTAAAGTTTGTAAATGGCATGCACGCACACGCACGCACACGCACGCACGCACGCATGCACGCACGCACGCACGCACACACGCACGCGCACACACACACACACACACACACACACACACACACACACACACACACACACACAGGGTCTCTGCAGAGCCAGGTAGATGATGTAGGTGTAACAGGTTCTGTTATTCTATCTCTGTCAACAGGCCCACGTTTTGTTTTCGTCATAGCCTCATGGGCCCAGTTGCATAGGCTAACGTTTCGACAAGGGACATAACTGTTATGGCGTATGGCGGCAGTCTGAGAAACAGCACTTGACGAAGTTGGAAAGTTGTGTTAAAATACGCGAACGATGAACAAACGACGAAAGGTGACTGAATATTTACCCTCACCACCTGCTATCTGATGCGCGAGCAGCTTTTGCTTGCACGCAAAACCTTTTCTTAAACCCCACTGTTTTTCATGTTGCTCAGTAGATCGGACACACAATAGTGCAACTGGTCGTCTGGTGTAATTCATGGTTCAGGAGCTGTGTGAGAGTCGAGGTGGACGTCCTGGACTGTCCGTCCTAACGAGCCTTCTGGTTTCCGTGGACGTAAAGATTTATTTCACCGTGCTTCGGCATTGGTCACAACTTGTCCCTAATATGTCAACTGACATCTGAGGACATAAAGCATCACTTCATCATCATCTGGTGTAATTAAATTAAAATCGCAGAATTTAACGAGATTTAAGTACGTACTTTTGATATCTGTTTCAAAATGGCAAGATTAAACTGCCAGGATAATTGCTTCTTTTGATCACATGCTGTTTAGTTATTGTGCTGTGAGCTTACTTTCAGTTTCAGTACTACTGGGACCAAATACAGTAGGGTCAGAGGGTCACTCGGGTCTCTTGAACTGAAGTTGTCAAACTAAGTAAACGGTTAACTTGAAGGGTTTTGGTGTGATTTGATTTTTTCATTGGGATGATAGGGCTAACCTGTTATCAGTTTGGTTTATCTGCTACTGTTATATATATAATATATATTCGTATGTTTTTGCCACTGGCCATCCGTTAGGTGTACTACTACAATACAGTACTAGGCCTTCTATGGAAAGAGACATTTTATGGGATAAAAAAAGACAACAAATATCGTGATAGACCATGCAAGAAACAACTCACAGAGTTATAGAGTAGATCCTTCAAAAAATGCTGTCTATAGATATTCTTTCTTTCCCAGGACTACCGTCGACTGGAACAACTTAGAACAGGAAATAGTTAGGACTCAGTATTAGTAGTGAGACATTAGAAAGTTTTAAGACACAAATCTCTTGCTCAGTTGCTACCACTAAAACATTGCGTGCTTCCTAGTGCTGACACTATACCTAAGATTGGGTTCTGTGAGTGTATTGCACATGCACTAGTTGTAGTGCGCATCAAATCAAGATCAAGGTTAAAAAGAAAAGAAAGGCAGCAGGGGGTCACATTGTCTGCTAAATATGATTAAAGGGAGCATGTCTGTAAATGGTCCACGTCAAGGAAAGTTTCTGTCAGCTGAATTATATATATATATATATTATTATGGTTTATGCATGACCAGCACCATTGACCAATTCCTGTTTGGTGAGTAATGAATTGTTTTACTGATTATACTTTACACTAAACACACACACACACACACACACACACACACACACACACACACACACACACACACACACACACACACACACACACACACACACACGCACTGTCTCAACACACGCACACACACACACACACCCCAAGGAAATCACATGTTTATGATTATTTAACACACTAGAATGCTTGCAATTTTGTATCTTGATTGTTGTGCGCATAGTATTTTGTTGTTTTTCAGTTGTTGGACTCTCTCCAGTCAAAAGGCCTGGCAGACAGCTCAACATCTGGCACAGCGACATTAGCAGCATTACTTCACAGCCAGTCTTCAGGACCGGCTGCACCACCGCAGGAGTGGCAGCGGTGCAGCGAAGGGTTCCAGCTGATGGACATGGGTCAAGACAGTAAACTCCTCACAGAACTTCCATCCAAGCGAGGGCAGAGGCACCGCAAAAGATCTGCACTGTTGAGCGTGGAAAGCGTGGAGCAGAAAGCAACGGAGACAGTGGCAAAGTCAGAGCGAAACTTTGGAAAGAAGTGGATTCAACCAGAAGAGTTGTTTCATGTGTCTGGCAGCCAGAAATCAGGCAGCGGGATTTTTGCTTCAGATCTAAAATTGGGAGTTCATGCTACAAGCACTTGTCAAACAACGCAAGGTGCCTGCTGAACATTACTTCATTACTTGTTGTACACACATGCACATACCTTATACAGGCATCATTGCACACATTATGTATGTACATGCACACACACACTTGGACACACATCCATGTTCTTCTTCCTCCAGAATACACTCGTGCAGTCTACAGTCACACATGTATGTACTTATGTATATATATATATATATATATATATATATATATATATATATATATATATATATATATATATATATATACGTAGATGAAAACACTATATTGACACACATTTTTTGTGAAAGAGTTGAGGACTGTTTTCATATAATAGATATATATTGTTTAACTTGTTGGCTATGATGGTATGAGTATTACTTGAATAAATGAATAACTCAACCACAGAAATTAATCCTCACTCTGAAGCCATTCCAGCAAGAGCATTGCTCATTGGATTCTTGTTATTTTGTCTGTTTTGTTACTAGATACCGATGATGAGTCAATCTGTTGGAACAGCAGTGATTCAGACAAAGAGGACATTGGAGAACAACCAGATTCACGTTCATCAAAGCCTGTCCAAAAAACCTGGCTCAAAAACCCTACATGTAAACCTCAACGGAGGAGAAAAACTGCCAAAGAGCATACAGTAAAGCCTAAGAACTGGGACCACGAACTTCACAAAAACGGTGATAATGATGTTGATAGTGACTCTGATGATATCATATCTGCTCATGAGTCTGATGAAGAGACATCAGCTTTAGCGCTTGAAGGTGTAGTGGAGTCTCCTTTGGCGCTTCCTTCTTCCAGCTCTAAGAGTGCGTCACCTGTTCTGCAGATAGAGGTGGGTTGTTTGAAGACTGAACCATGCCCTGCATGGAGGGAAGGGCATGCAAGTTTGCAACTGAAGAATGGTGATGACTGATATTTTATTTTCAGAATGTATATATGCATCTAGATATTCTACTGTTCTGTCATTCAGTTTGAATTTGTGGAGTACATAATAATAATAATTAAAGTATTTATGCAGTGTAAAATGTTGTCAAAACACACACACATAACACACACACACACACACACACACACACACACACACACACATGCACCTGCACACACCTAGATACACAATTTACACACAACTTAAACAAATAAAAAGCAGAGATGTGAGGCAGAGGAAGATAGCAGCAGGGAGCAAAAAAGCATGGCAGGTCTACAGGGTTACGTTAACATGTAATTTCAGGTATTTTACCAGTTAAGATCAACATATACCGAAAACAAAATCAGCAGTCAGTCAGACTGACTAGTCTTCAACCCCCCCCCCCCCCCCCCAAAAAAAAAAAAAAGCATAGAAAGAGAGAGAGAGAGTGTGTGTGTGTATGTGTGTGTGTGTGTGTGTGTGTGTGTGTGTGTGTGTGTATGTGTGTGTGTGTGTGTTCTCTCTAAATCGGAAGGGAACAGGGTGTTTGCTAGTAGAGCTCTAGTAGTACAAGTATCTATAGATGGCAGTATGTCTGGCCAGTTACAGGATTGTCTGCTGGTTTTGTTGCCTTAGAGATGTCACACCAGTTTGGAACATGTCTAGTGCAATCACTGGATTGTCCAACGCAAAACTTTTTTTTTTTTTAAAGCCAAAGGGGTTGTCACACAACATACATGACATCTAAGTTCTAACCTAATACCACACAATCTACATGACATTTAAGTTCTAACCTAATATTTTGTTGTTTCAGTTAATGAATTTAGCCCATTGTCACCTACATAAGGCATGATGATCCTTCCTTTCTTTACTTTCAGTGTGTAGGATCTCCCAAGCCGCAATCTTCACCGTCATCAGATGAAGCTGAGAGCAAGCATCCTGTTTTGTTTGAAGGGAGTGTGACCCATCCAAGCTTAGGTTCACCATGCAAAAGCATTGTGAATGTGAGTGCGTTTTTTATTTAGACTATAGGGGAACGAAACCAAAAAAGTATTATGGGCCCAATCAATAGGAATGGAATAAAAAATATATACACACATAGCAGTTTTTTAGTGATTTAGTTTGTTAAAGATTGATGTTTGAAAGTTGCAAAAATGCGACCATGAGTGCACAGGCCAACTTTCAGTTTGGTTCCTCTTTAGTTGAAAATGAAAGCCTTTTCAAAGCACTTTTTAATTTTTTTAAATAGTTGAGAACATGAACAGTAAAAGAACAAGAACAATAAAAACTCATAAGATTTTGGGATGAAATACCCTGTCCATTTTATAGTGAATCAGAAAATAGTTTTGTGAATAATGATTTTGCTCAGCTTGGCTGAGAAGCATTCCACGACACTAATGATAAATGTACATTATTATTACTTAAGCCTGGGGCAGTGTGGATGCATTAGTCAGGTCACTGAGCGCACCGAGGAAACAAACTTGTGTTCTAAACTGAGTATAAAATTATTCAGGTGTTTTAAGAGAAAATCCTTAATTTTACTTTGTTCCATATGTTGGACAGAACTTGTTTTGAGATGACCTACAAATTCCTTTAAAAGAATTATCAGTATTTCAAAACGTCTAATATAACTTTAAAGGTTTGACATTAGCGACTCTGGAAGGGCCTGTCTAGGGATTGAAGTGGCATGAACCTGTAACTACTCTTCAATATACCACATTGTTACATGATTCTATGTTGTGGTCATTTAGCTGTGCTGTTCAATAGTACTGTCTGTTTGCATATCTCAAAAAAATAACTTTTTGGACTTGTAAAGCATGGTATGCTCAGTCTAGTTGGGTTTTTAATTAAATACCACAGAGAAAAATAAACTCTCTGGTTTGAATATCAATTTATGAATCTTTCAGGGGAAGGGGGGGAGGGAGGTGGTGGTGGTGGTGATGGTGTTGGTGTTATTTTGTTTTGTTTTTCCGCTAGTATACTTATTACAAATAGCATATGAGGGCTCAACAGAGTAAGGTAAACGTTTCACTACCACCACTCTAACTACTTATTACAAATAGTTAGCATATGAGGGCTCAACAGAGTAAGGTAAATGTTTCTCTACCACCACTCTAACATTACAAATAGTTAGCATATGAGGGCTCAACAGAGTAAGGTAAACGTTTCACTGCCATCGTTCTTTCACCACCATCTCAAATGACAAATCTGTTTGAATTCTCCATTACCTGTGGCAGGAGACAGAGGTTGTCACACCCTCCATCAGCAGTTGCACGTCCTCACAGACGGGACCAGACAGTGAGGCGTCGCCCAGCCGTGGTGGTCTGCGGGCCAGTGAGTGGGCCAGGCAGGTCAAGTGGGAGACCACGCCCAACAAACAGAAAGCTCCCAGCCCCTCTGACCAAGTGGACTCTGCCAAAAAGAAGAGAAAGTTTGCCAAGTAAGTTCTGAGAGAAAAAAAATCTGAAACAGAATGACTGCTAGCGTTCTAAAACAAGTCCAAACACAAAAAGGTTTAAACAAACGCTTATTTTGTATTATTAATTAATTAATTATTGATATATTTTTTTAATACTAATAAATAAATAAATTTAAAAATAAGTGTTCGTTTGAACCTTTTTGTGTTTGGATCAAGTAAGTTCTAGGTTAAAAAAGATGAGTTTTACCGGAACCACCTGTTAAAGAGGGTTAATTTAGTGCTCGAAAGACATCACATGACCACAACAACAAAGGACTGAGTAACTCTCACCCGGCATGCAAGTAATGACACGATACATAAACTGTGAAAGGTATATCCTCCAAAACAAACTGAAAAAATGGAAGTACAAAGAAAAAGGAAAAAAGGTACATCCTCAACTGGAACTAGTGGAAGGATTCACAGTGTAAAGAGAAGAGGCACATTTGCTGATGATCTGAGGTCTCCTCCTGTGGACATCTGGGGCGGGGATGTGATGTAAACTGAATCTTGAGTGTGGCTGAAGGTAGAGCTGCCTGGACCAGTGGTGTGGGAGCAGTGCCTCTGAAGTCAGCACAGATGATAGGACAGCAAAAAAACGACAAAAAGTCTTATTTGAAATTTGCTGAGTATGCAAAAAAATTTTTTTTTACCATACAGTTTACCGGTATAAAATAATTAAAAAATCTTTATTTTGGGGGGATATGGCCATACTGGAAAATGGATACAGGAAAACATAATTTTCATGAGATTTTGTTGTTATTTTAAATTGAGCAAATGACTGAAAAACTGTTGAATGAACAGCTGACACACACCATCGCCAAATGCACACTGACTGGCCTAGCGTGATAGGCTAAGAAATTTTGTCAGAAGTGAGATTTGAAGTTGCGCATGTGTATTTCGCACAACATTGCTTCTTCCTTCCACTGCCACACGTGCCAGTTGAAATTCAAAATTCTGCTGCCACCAGCGAAACAACAAAAGAACCCGGCCTGCATAAGGGAAATACAGGTTCACAAACTTTGGACTAAGGTTTACTCCCAAAAGGGGTTGACAGCTTAGAGCTATGAGTATGTCCATGCCAGAGAGAGGAAGTTCAGCAGCATGTATATCCATGTCAAAGGGAATTTGAGCTTGAATTTTGTTTGTGATTTGATGTGTGCTAAGTCTTGCATGGCTATAGTAGGATTCATCCCATGACTTCTCAGCGTGCATGCAGTCTGTAAGTATGGAGCAGGAAGCTGACATGGGTGGACCATGTGTTTCAGGGGAGGTTTGGCTGAGCAAATGTCCAGAATCATTCTGAGGGAAAAGTCTGCAAACCGCATGTGGCAACACCAACACAATCCTCTGGACATTCTTCAGGGTATGCGTCAGCGTTTCTTTTACCTTTTCTCTCAGCTGATAATGAAAAACAGGCACGCACAAAAGCTCACACGTGTGTAAATGCATTCCTGTGCACAACTTTCACTAGTTGCTGGTAGATTATAATAATACACATATATGCAACCATTTATTTTATTTTAAATAAATGTTATATATATATATATTTTCTTAGAGATGGTGCATGGAGGGAACAAGCTTACCCTAGAGACAGTCACAGAGCTGCATGTCATCTTCAAGTTGAATCCTCACGGTGACACCACCCGTCCAGTAAAAGTACAGATTACACAGCAAGCCATGCAATCTCATCATTTACTTAATCTTTATTTTGATTGTTCATCCTGAAGGGACCCATAGTGATTGACAGGACATTAAAATCCTATTATCAACTAACTCTTCTTCTTTGTCTGTAGATGGGAATTTGTTTTTATTCAGAGGTATTTAGTGATTTGAGTGTACTTGACTTTTGGTTTCCTTACTAGAAACTGTTAGCCTTTCCTGTGAAGAAATTGCTTTCCTTACTAGAAACTGTTAGCCTTTCCTGTGAAGAAAAATGGGTGTGACTGTTCTGGTTTAGGGTCCAGAAGCATGACAGTGAGAGTGAGACAGCTGGAGATGGTGTACTCCCTTCCACTTGCTGACTGCAGAGTTGTGCACAGCTCCTCGCCTCATCCACACTTGGCCAACGCTCAGTGCTGTGTGCTCTTCTCTCCTCACTCGCTGCCACACAGGGCTGCCCTCAGGCCTGGTGCCTCTGTTCACATTTATCCTCCCTGGTCAGTACATCTATATGCCGTATGTTTCATCCCTCCTCCCTCCTCCCTGTCCCCTGGTTTACAAAGATGGACACACACACACAGATACAGAGACACACACACACGTGTGCATGCATGCACATGCACACACGCACTCATACATACACACACACACACACAGCCTGGTGCCTCTGTTCACATTCATCCTCCTTGGATCTATTTGTCGTATGTTTCACCCGCCCCCCCCTCCCCCATGTCCTCTGGCACACACACACACACACACACACACACACACACACACACACACACAACACACACACACACACACACACACACACTCACACAAACACACACATTCGTACACACACACACAATGCACACATGCATGCATACACACACAGGTACATAGGAACAGTCTTTGAACAGTCAGCAAGATTTTCTCTCCTCTAGGATTTACTTGCAAAAACAGTGTTTTGGTTTGAGAATTCATCAGCTGCCTGTGGTCAAGGGCACACGAATGTGCTGATCAAGTCACAGGACTTCACTGATGCTGTTTGTAATCATATGTCCTGCCATCTGGGAGGTTAGTGTTTCATCAACTTCTGCGTGTATGTGTTGCTCGGAATTCTGTTTTCATTTCTCTGGGAGTCTCTGTCTTCTGCAGTGGAGTAAATGTTTTGCTAGGAGAGAGATAATGCTTCGCTCACTGATGTGAGGTCAAGAAAGAAGGTGTGGCATGTTTGAAAGATTTACCAGAACGTTTTTCTGTCTCACTCATGCATGATCAACCTCGTCTATTGGTGGGCAAGAGTTCACTGAAAGGAAATAGTTTGGTCTGATAGTACTGGTGGTTGAAAGAGTGCTGTGTTTGGTCTCTGCATGCCGATTGGCTAATTGCAGTCTGTCATTCAGATCTCTGCGTCACGTTAGTTTCTATTTAGCTGGTAGTTTTATGGTTAGCACACCACATCTGCACTCCTGAAACACTGGCCACTGTGACTGTTAGGATAAGAGAATGAAGACCATTTGCTTCTTTCGGGGGGCCTACAGTGCCTAAAGTTCCCGTGAAACCCCAGTCCATGCACACATCAAGCAGTGAGTACGGTAGTTTTGCATTACTTTCAGGTCTTGGTGGTGATTTTGCACAGTGGTGTTTGCAATTGTACAGGCAGCAGCTGGACACATCTGGGGGACGCAAGATCTTGCTGTGCACACGCTTTGTGATAGAGAAGCCCACATCAACAGTTCCCATGGAAGCTTCCTCAGAGGTGTCTTGTGCTGGCACCACCACCACAACCACAACCACTGCCAGCAGCAGCTGTCCGTCTTCTTCCGCCCCAGTCACAGGGCATGGCAGGTGGCTGTGTCCGTGTTCCACAGGTGAGACACAACATGCTTGTGCATTGTTAGCACGCCCCCAGCCACCCACCCACACTTGCAGAGGCACACCCCCACACCCCATCCCCATACACACACTCACACACACACACATTCACACACGCATGCATGCACGCACGCATGCACACACACATGCACACACACACACACACACACACACACACACACACACACACACACACACACACACACCACACACACACACACACACACACACACACACACACACACACACACACACACACACACACACACACTGGCACACACCGTGGCACACACACACACACACACAGGCACACCACACACACACACACACTGGTACATGGAAAGTATTTTTAATTGCAGATGGAGGACTTACAGCCACCAGGTGTCCTGCTCACCTGTTTCCTTTTCTACCTGCCTCCCTCATGCAGGTGAGTCTGGCACTGGGTCACCATCTGGCAATAGTTCCACAAAGCACTGATTGTCTCTGCTCGTGTTATGGTATGTGTTTGTTTGTAGAAAGAGGGGCCAGCTTTTGACATTTTGCTCTGCTTGTGTTACAGTACATGTTTGTAGAAAGAGGGTTAAGATTTTGATGTTTTGCTTTGCTTGTATGACAATTATGTGTTTGTTTGTAGAAAAAGGGGCCAGTTCTTGACATTTTGCTCTGCTTGTGTGTTATGGCATTTGTTTGCTTGTAGAAAGAGGGGCTAGTTTTTGACGTTTTGCTCTGCTTGTGTTACAGTATATGTTTGTTGAAAGAGAGTCCAGTTTTTGACAGTTTGCTCTGCTTGTGTTATGGTATATGTTTGTAGAAAGAGGGGCCAGTTTTTGATGTTTTGCTCTGCTTATGTTATGGTATATGTTTGTAGAAAGAGAGTCCAGTTTTTGACGTTTTGCTCTGCTTGTGTTACAGTATATGTTAGTAGAAAGAGAGTCCAGTTTTTGACGGTTTGCTCTGCTTGTGTTATGGTATATGTTTGTAGAAAGAGGGGCCAGTTTTTGACGTTTTGCTCTGCTTGTGTTACAGTATATGTTTGTAGAAAGAGGGGCCAGTTTTTGACGTTTTGCTCTGCTTGTGTTACGGTATATGTTTGTAGAAAGAGGGGCCAGTTTTTGACGTTTTGCTCTGCTTGTGTTACGGTATATGTTTGTAGAAAGAGGGGCCATTTTTTGACGTTTTGCTCTGCTTGTGTTACGGTAGCATGCCTCAGCACACCAGCACAGCCCAACAACATGCGCAGGCAAGACGCTGCACACTGTCACCAGCAACGAGGGATTGTTCAAAAGGACCTTGACCTTTAACACCCTGCTGGAGAGCATCGAGAAGGCTCGTGCAGGGGACAGGCTGCTGCCCAGCTTCCAGGCAACGGTTCTGCGAGTGTTCCGTGAACAACTGGAGGCTGGCTGTGACAGGTAGGCATAGTTTTTAAGAGCATGCAGAAAAACATTTTACTGCTCTGATGCTGAGGACTTTATTCAAAGACGTATCGTTTTAGATTATGTATTTGAATATTTCTAGAGGATTGTATTTCTGTGATAAATTTTTCATACCTTTTTTGTTTTTGCATGCTGTTTATTTTATTTTTTGAAGATGTACCAGTTTTAACATGTATATATATTTTTGGCATTTATTGTTTTCTGATGAAATGTTTCACCCCAGTCCCTGTCCTGGATTAGTGGCTGTAAAATTTTTTTTTGTTCGATGAAGAAGAATTTAAGAAAAAATTGTGTCTCTTCTGATTTTGTCTGTTGTATTATATGGTGCATTGAGCCTTAGATTTGGCTTGGGAATGCACCCTAGAACTGTGCTTCTAGAGGAATATGACATTAACCCTTTGCTTTCACTGGTTTCAGACCTGTGCTTCTACTTCTAGTGGAATACGACATTAACCTTTTCCATTCACTGGTTTCAGACCTGTGCTTCTACTTCTAGGTTAATACGACATTAACCTTTTCCATTCACTGGTTTCAGACTCCTACTCCTAGTGGAAGACAGCCAAGGCACGGTGGCCCTGATGTCTGGTGCTGACCATGTCAGTGATGTTGAGGGGCGTGTCTGTTGCTTCTCTAGCCTGCGTGTCCAAGGTCGCACCAATGCAGACAGGTCGGTTGCCTGACAGGTCACCTGAATATTGGTCAAGCATTACAAAAGTATGTTATGTCGTTTGCATTACATAGCTCTATCTATCTCCTGCACTATCTTTTGCACACACACACAAACACACACACATGCAAACACACACGCACACACACACACACACACACACACACAATCTCTCTACCCCTTGCCTCCCTCTTCCTTTCTCTCTCCCAGCCCCCACCCCCCTCCACCCACCCCCACCCCATCTGACTAATCACTGGTGAAAATGTCAGCAGCCTATGAAGAAAGAAAAAACCCACTGGTTGTGCTGGTTGTTTCAGAGATCCAGCATTGTTCAGCGCTATAGCTGGGGCGTGGTCTGATAAAGTGAAGGCAGGGGCAACCAGCCAGGATTCTGGCGAAGCAACGCCCAGCGACAGCGGCAACGTGGCCCCTGAGGTAGGAAGCGGTCAAATTCTTTGTGTCGGCATTGGTGTTTCTGTCCCAGGCGTGGAAATGGTCAATTTGTTGATCAGTGTTGCGTTTGTTAGAGAAGCATGGTTTTGTTTGTCAGTGGTGGTGTGAGTGAGTGTCGGGCAAGCAAATGGCGTTTTGCTCATCAGCATTACTGTGTGTTAGGCAAGCGTGGTTTTGTTTGTCAGTGGTGGTGTGAGTGAGTGTCGGGCAAGCAAATGGCGTTTTGCTCATCAGCATTACTGTGTTTTAGGCAAGCATGGTTTTGTTTGTCACTTTGTCACCGCAGACCTCAATTTTTCACAGAAAAACTCCCTAAGGGACAATAGTGTCCAGAGGTCTGAATACTAGAAATTCTGTATGTTGGCCTGCATGATGCCCGTTTCACCCAATGTCTGGTGCAACCCCCTTGATTCTGTTACCTGTTGGCGGTGGAGAGGTCTGTGTGGAACACTAGTAGTTCATCTGTTGACCCATGTGACCCCCATTTCTTCCAGCACATAGTGCAGCCCTCTGGGCTCTGTTACCTGCTGGAGGTGCACAGGTGTGCATGGAACACTACTAGCTCCATCTGTTGACATGTGTGGTCCTTGTTTTTCCTAGCACCTGATGCAACTCCCTGACTCTGTTATGTGCTGGAGGTGCACAGGTGTGCATGGAACACTACTAGCTCCATCTGTTGACATGTGTGGTCCTTGTTTTTCCTAGCACCTGATGCAACTCCCTGGCTGTTATCTGCTGGAAGTGCACTGGTGTGCATGGAACACTACTAGTTCCATCTATTGACTCCCATGACACCTGTTTCCCCCAGTGCCTGATGCAACCCCCTGATTCTGTTACCTGCTAGTTCATCTGTTGACCCCTGTGACCCCCATTTCTTCCAGCACATAGTGCAGCCCTCTGGGCTCTGTTACCTGCTGGAGGTGCACAGGTGTGCATGGAACACTACTAGCTCCGTCTGTTGACATGTGTGGTCCTTGTTTTTCCTAGCACCTGATGCAACTCCCTGACTGTTATGTGCTGGAGGTGCACAGGTGTGCATGGAACACTACTAGCTCCATCTGTTGACATGTGTGGTCCTTGTTTTTCCTAGCACCTGATGCAACTCCCTGACTGTTATGTGCTGGAGGTGCACAGGTGTGCATGGAACACTACTAGCTCCGTCTGTTGACATGTGTGGTCCTTGTTTTTCCTAGCACCTGATGCAACTCCCTGACTCTGTTATGTGCTGGAGGTGCACAGGTGTGCATGGAACACTACTAGTTCCATCTGTTGACTCACATGACACCTGTTTCCCCCAGTGCCTGATGCAACCCCCTGATTCTGTTACCTGCTGGAGGTGCACAGGTGTGCACGGAACACTACTAGCTCCATCTGTTGACATGTGTGGTCCTTGTTTTCCCTAGTGCTTGATGCAGCCCACAGGATTCTGTTACCTGCTGGAGGTGCACAGGTGTGCACGGACCACTACTAGCTCCATCTGTTGACACGTGTGGTCCCTGTTTTCCCTAGCACCTGATGCAGCCCCCAGGATTCTGTTACCTGCTGGAGGTGGACAGGTCTGCGTGTGACATGCTGCAGGGAGATGACTGGCTGAGTGTAGATACCAAACCCACCACGGACCTTACCGTGCCCCTCGCCTGCTGCACCCTGGCACAGGCGCTGCAGGTAACTTCCTCTCTTTCTTTGTGGTAGTGTAGGGTACCCCAGTCATCAAGGAACTGAGTCTGCAGACTGCCTTTGAGGCCATGGGAGCTTCAGGGCCCATTAGGGACTCTTGTACAGCGCCTGTGTGTTTTTCACAATCCATCAAACTCGGGACGGGGACCGCAGGACCTTTGACATGCGTGCATGATTCTTTCAACGCGTGCATACACACACGTGGGCAGGGCACTTGGATAGCGAGTCAGCACATTGTTTTGACGCAGAAAAACTTGGGTTTCTCTTGCGACCGTGGCAGGGACCGAACCATCGACCTCTGGAGGTCCAGTCAGGTGCTCTTTGGCTGAAGCACCCTCCACCCACCCCCACCCCCAACTAGGATGACCTGACAGTTTCATTTTGGCTGATGATGAAGTGATGCTTAACGTCCTCAGATGTCAGTTGACATATTAGGGACAAGCTGTGACCAATGCCGAAGCACGGTTCAATAATTCTTTACGTCCACGGAAACCAGAAGGCTCGTTAGGACGGACAGCTCGGGACGGCCACCTCGACTCTCACACAGCTCCTGAACTATGATCATTTTGGCTCTGATAAGGAGTGGGATATTGCTGTGCATGATCATGGAGGGATTGCCTTGTGCTCCAGTGCATTGTGGTTGGGGGGAGGGGGGCAGGGGGGGTCATTAAAATAGTCAAACCTATGTTTGTTCTCATGTTTTCTTTTAACCGTGGTTGCCGCAGCCCAGTGAAATACAGTTCTTTGCAGCTGAATACAATCCAGAGTGAAGAAGTACATGATAAATCATTGCATGATGGCGTGTGTGGACCTGGGAAAGCGCTTCTTTGCCTTGGTCAGACTCTCAGGCAATTCCCCATTCAAGGACTTGCTTTTGTTTTTGTATTTTAGGGTCAGCAGGGGAGTAGCCGAGTTTGTGTGCTGGGCAAAGTCATCTACTGTAGCATCAGAAGCTCAGCGCCGTGTCCATCGCAAGGCGGTGGAGACGGGAACATGAAATCCAGCACATCGGAGCTGTTCATCTGCGACCATTCCCTGCAGAAGACCCATCAGCGCGGTGGCTGTAACCCTTCAGCACACCAGGATGAGGGGGAGTTACCCGAGTGTGACAAGAGCTCACCTGGTGATTGCCGCTTGCCTGGTTACGTCAAGCTTCAGGTGCGACCGGACTGCGTCTTGCGTGGCGTGGGATCTGACGCAGGGGGATCCAGCAGCTGTACCCCTTTCTTGCTGTTGCTGCGAGACATCTGGATTGTCAATGGTAAGTGGGTGGTGTTGTCATTGTTGTGAGACATCTGGATTGTCAAGGGTAAGTGGGTGGTGTTGTCATTGCTGCAAGACATCTGGATTGTCAGTGGTAAGTGGGTGGTGTCATTGCTGAGACATCTGGATTGTCAGTGGTAAGTGGGTGGTGTTGTCATTGCTGTGAGACATCTGGATTGTCAGTGGTAAGTGGGTGGTGTTGTCATTGTTGTGAGACATCTGGATTGTCAGTGGTAAGTGGATGGTGTTGTCATTGTTGCGAGACATCTGGATAGTCAGTGGTAAGTGGGTGGTGTTGTCATTGCTGTGAGACATCTGGATTGTCAGTGGTAAGTGGGTGGTGTCATAAATCAATATCATGTCACTCAGGCTGCCTTTGATTTGCATAAAACAGCCCCATCTTCTCCAGGGCATTGTTATTTTTTGGAAAAAAATCATGTGAGGATGATGTCCAGTGTCTGTAAAGGCTGCCTAAAAGGGAGAGTATGGGGTGAGTCCAAAGTTTTGCTCTCACACGGGTTTTCTTTCCTGGACAGGTTGGGAGTATCTACAAGATTGAAAAAGGAATCTGAAGAACAAAAACAATACAAATTGCGGTTCAGGATTTGAGGAGAGATGTAGGGTTTGGCATGGGGGAACAGAGTGGGATTGGGGTACAGATGGTATGGTTATATACTGCGCTCTACAATGACTATGATTTCAGTCTACTTCAAATCCACCTGCTGCACAACCATCTTGCATATTTTGCGAGACCCCTACCACCCCCCCTTCCTACTTTCAGCCCATGTTGACCTACACCTCTGGACATTTCAGGGGTGTGGATTGCTGACAAGTATTCCACCCTGGTGGCGTTGGAGGGCGACACCAAAGAGGCCACCGCAGGAAGGTCCAGGGTGGATCCTGATCTGCAGAAACTGGTCAGAGGTTGTAAGCCCTCACTGCCAGCCGCCTCATCTTCCTCATCACCAAACAGCCTTGTGTGTGTGGCAGGTCAGTGATAACATTGCAAGACCGAATCCCCGGTTTTTCATAGTATGTCAAGTGCCTACAACGAGTGACTTTGCTGTCTTGAGCACTGCATTCCCCCGATACACCCAGAGTCGCCTTGCTGGTGTAAGGGGGATAATTTGCAGCTGACAAGCTTTGTTAAATCCCCAAATAACGCTCAGAGCTCAGTAGCTGTGTGAACAGGGAGGTGGGACTGGGTTCTCATTCCCGATCCCATTCTTCCCCCATCCCTAATAAGCCATGCAATTTCTGTGGATGTAAACAGGCTCACCATATTAGCAAGAGGGTGCAGGCTGTTAACACGCAGTTGTCAGTGCGTCTTATTGTTCATCAACAGGTGAAATACAAAGTGTTGATGAGAAGTCTGCATTTTCCTGGGAAGAGTGCGACAGTTGTGGCAGTGACCAGCTGGCTATGAAGTCATCCACAGGGTCAGTAGTGTGGTGTGTGTGTGTGTGTAAATATTTGTCATCGTATTGGCATGCTCACTTTCTGGTCTTGCCAGCCCACAGATATTAAGATTACAAAGCTTGTTTGTATCCACCAACACTTTGTTCAGAAATCCAAGGAATGCATTTTTGGCAAGGTGTTGGTTCTGTGTGTGGTTTTTGATGGAGAAAAAAAAAAGTGTGCATCTAAGAATGAACTGGAAAACAAATGAGCAATTTGTGTTGTTTTTCTCTTTTTGTGAGCATTGTATATTTAGTATACAGGTAGGTACCTTTACAGAGTTTTGTCACTTCTTTTGCTGCTTACTGTTGATGTGAATATTTCTTTTTCTTCTTGACACCATGGAAACAGCATGAATTTTTGAATCTGTGTGGCACAGTCCTACAAAAGTAGTGTGTTGCAAATAAAGACCAACATTTTTATTGTCCCATAATCTCTGTAGCATCCCACTTTGCACACATTAAAAGAGCTCTTCCTGAATGAAATGTTATCTTCAACCATACTTCCTGAACAAAATGTTATGTTCAACCATACTTCCTGAACAAAATGTTACGTTCAACCATCAGGTCTTCACATGAAAACACATGCACTTAGAATAGTCTCAATGGACAAGATTTTGCGCTTTACAAATACTTTTATTATTATTAATTAGAACAAACAGAAACTGTGACCGTCTCTTTCAGGACACTGGTGTGTATGAGGTGCAGGAAGGAGGTGTCATCTCCGCTGCAGAAGATGAAGATGGAGGTGGCGGTGTGTTGCCATGGGGATCCCTCTCTGACCATTCACATCAATGTAAGTTTCAGCATCAGGGTCAAACCAAGCTAAACAATATGAAGGTGATCTCACATGGTCAGAGTCCCAATTTTGTACCATTGTTGCTTCCACAAACATGATTGTGCAAAAAATGATTTTTATGACCTTGGCATGTGTTTAAAGAAAGTGTTGATATATTTCTGGGCTGGAAACGCCTTGACGTTGGCTTTTTCACATAATATGCTGTTTAAGGGATCTTCCACATTTTGCATGTGGATGGATTCCGTCAAGCTTCACATGTTCACGTTGGTTTGGGTGATTTTGATTGAATTACAAGGTCATCAGGTATCAGATAGCTCAAAGCTGAATTGAGTTTTCTTCAGCAGTTCAGTGCAGACTGTCTACGATTTGCAGCTTGCATGATCCTGATCCTAACGCTTGAGTTTTTTCTGGCCGATGTTCAGAGGAGAAATGTTTGCTTCCAGCCTCTGCAAAAATAAATAATAATAAATAATAATAATAAAAGTATTTTCAAAGCAAAAATCTTGTCCCTAGAGACTATTCTAAGCATGCACGCACGCACACACAAGCATTCTGACTATACAAAGCTAAATATACACAGCTTAAAATGGGCAGCAAATGCCTGGGAGACTTGGAATGGATAACATTGCATGGAACAGAAAACATGGCAGGTCTACAATTTTGGGAAAAGAAATGTTTTTAGATTAGATCTGAATGAGTCCAGAGAAGGTTTCTGTCAGAGAGGAAGGGGAAGGTCATTCCATGTTGATGGACTGAAAACAGAAAAGACGTGGGAACCAACAGTGGAGAGTCTGGTGCGAGGAATCTGGAGGCTGAGAGTATTTTCTAAGAGATCTTTTAAGCTGTGCGTAATGACCACTAACGAGTTTTTACAATTCACGCCAGGTTCAGTGACCTTGACCGGCTTTAATAGTTACAGGAGTTTGAAAATGTGTAACTTATATTTTCCTGGCTGGAACATGAATATTTGTTCTTGTTTTCTTTCAGTTGCTGCAGTCCACCATTACGAAACTGTTGCCCGATGAGGAGAATGATGAGGTAGTTATTTCTTCAGTGCATATGTTGGATCCTTTGCATCAGCAGATTTCAAAAACCTTAGAGGCATGTTGGACAAAATGATCCGACACTTTTCACAGAGTTGTGAAACTGTGATGTACTGTTGTGAGAAGTAGTTGACAACTCAAGCTATGTTTCTTGTGAAAATTTGTGCCTTTTTCTTACAGGTTCCAGCTTGTGTATTGGAGTGTGCTGTACTTGAGAACGAACAGTTGTGTAGTTACAAGTGCATTCATTTTGAGAGGCTGGTTCCCAAACAATCAGTGGTGTAGACCTGATGAAAGAATCTTATTACTTTGTTTATGCAGCTTCCATGCTGTTTAAAAAAAAAAAAAAAAAAGGAAAAAAGAGATTGACTGTCCATTTATAAAGGATGACAACAGCAAATGGTCCAAATTGGCGCAGAAGTTATTAATATTATAGCACAACTTTTCACAAGCAGCACAGTGAAAAGAGTTTGATTTGCTGGCCAGGTGTTGGTTCAACACTTGAGAAAAACAAATCTGAAACAAGGATTTGTTTGACATTTAATAGTTCAGGTGTGTTATTTTAACAAGATGTTGACTATGCACTCACGAAATACACAGCAGAACATTTTTTGGTGCTCTGTTGACTGGTGCAAAACATCACAGTTGCACTGGTGTTCCCACACAGCAGAACATTTTTTTGGTGCTCTTTTGACTGGTGCAAAACATCACAGTTGCACCGGTGTTCCCCCACAGCACAGTGAAAAGGTTTTGATCGACTGGTCCAGTAACAGCAGATTTTTTTTTTGTTGCTCTGTTGACTGGGACAAAACATCACAGTTGCACCGGTGTTCCCGCACAGCTGAGTGAAAAGGTTTTGATTGACTGGTCCAGTAATGAACATCAAAAAGCTGGCGCTAAGTCTGATTAACAGTTAGTGGCTTTCCCGGAAAACTTAAAAAAAGCTGGCCAGTTTTACCAGTGCACGCCTGATTTAGTCTTTTCCTTTTCTGTTACAGTTACTGTTTTTTTTGTTCATAACCAGGACTATCACGTTTTTCGTTGCTCATTTCAGGGTTATGATGTGGACTGTGTGCTCCACAAACCCCTGGGTCCAGTGAACTGCATCATCACTTCAGCCAACCGTGGGGCTACTGGCGTGCAAATGAATGCTGTTGAGCTGCTGTTGTGACAGGATTCATCAGCTGTTGACAGACCTCATCTCTTGTCGAGCTGCTGTCAGCTGTTGACAGACCTCATCTCTTGTTGAGCTGCTGTTGTGACAGAATTCATCAGCTGTTGACAGATCTCATCTCTTGTCGAGCTGCTGTCAGCTGTTGACAGACCTCATCTCTTGTCGAGCTGCTGTTGTGACAGGATTCATCAGCTGTTGACAGACCTCATCTCTTGTCGAGCTGCTGTCAGCTGTTGACAGACCTCATCTCTTGTTGAGCTGCTGTTGTGACAGAATTCATCAGCTGTTGACAGACCTCATCTCTTGTCGAGCTGCTGTCAGCTGTTGACAGACCTCATCTCTTGTCGAGCTGCTGTCAGCTGTTGACAGACCTCATCTCTTGTCGAGCTGCTGTTGTGACAGGATTCATCACCTGCTGACAGACCTCATCTCTTGTCGAGCTGCTGTCAGCTGTTGACAGACCTCATCTCTTGTCGAGCTGCTGTCAGCTGTTGACAGACCTCATCTCTTGTCGAGCTGCTGTTGTGACAGAATTCATCAGCTGCTGACAGACCTCATCTCTTGTCGAGCTGCTGTCAGCTGTTGACAGACCTCATCTCTTGTCGAGCTGCTGTTGTGACAGAATTCATCACCTGCTGACAGACCTCATCTCTTGTCGAGCTGCTGTTGTGACAGAATTCATCAGCTGCTGACAGACCTCATCTCTTGTCGAGCTGCCATGTTGACTATTTCTTGGGAAGATGTTTTGTTTAAACTCTGTCTCCTGTTAAGATCTGTTGTTGACTAAGACCATCTCCTATTCTGATGCCCTGTTGACAGATATAACCTCCAGTTTAGACGTCTTAGTGACAGACACCATCTCTTTTAAAAGGAACTAGCCTCCTCGAAAGTAAATATAATATGAAACCGAATGAGGTTTAGAAAGCTTGTGTAGAATCAACAAGCAACAGAAGTTCATGAGGGCTTGAAAGACGTCACATGAATGCAACAACAAAGACCTGAACACATACAGTAACTCTCACCGAGAATGTGAGTAAATACAAGGTACATAAACTCTCTACCAAAGCTTGAGGATGTACCGTTGGTGCATCACTGTAGGTGTCAAGTACTTCTTTATTTCATTCAGAGGAAAACATGCATGCCACACATGAATAACGAAGGCATAAAATCTGCATGTATAAAAGATTCACAGCTGAAGAGTGTGCAGTAGTGCACAGGCAAGGTTAAAAACCACAAGTGTTATTTAAATTGAGTATATTGCTTATGGAAATGCACTCTAATAATAAACAGTGTCACATACATATCAAGTACAGTTATTTTTACCGTTTTCATCCTGTATCCCGCTGTTGTGCGTTAATGTATAAGATCAAATGATAGTTTTAATTTCCCACTGGAGTGAATAAAGTTGATGTTATACCCACACACCCTCTCCCCCCCTCCACACACACCCATCTACAGTGCCCCCCCCCCTCCCCCCCAACCACACACTTCCTCTTCCACACACACAGACAATTCAAGTCTTTGTTGTTGTGTTCATGCAACATCTTTCAAGCACTAATCATCTTCTTTTGCCTGTTGATTCTTCTCAACTTATTTGATCCAAACACACAAAAAGTTAAAAAGAACGATAACTTTGATAGGACAACACAAAACATGTTCACATTTTCAGGGTAACCTCCCTTTTCAAGCAACAGACAGGTAAATGATGATACATTAAAATTGTCTCCTTATTTAACCGGTTTCACGTATTGGTGCTAATGTGTCTGGAGTGTGTTAAAGAATGCAAGCAGGACGCTGATGTGTTTATGAAACAGGCGTGATGTAGTGAATATTATGATGCAATTTTTTTTTTTTAAAATGTTTTGTCCAGGAAGGCCTGTTTTTTTCCATGTGAATGAGAACAAGTGGTTTAAGCACTGGACTGCTAAATGCCTTGCTCTTTGTCGACATCATTTCATTGAAACTCTGTTTTCTGGATGTACCCAGGTGAACAACTCTAGCTGATTGTTTTCCTGTGCAATGTTTATGGCAAATGTGAAGTCATTTCTTCATTTGTAACTGAATTGCAGGAGAAATTTAAAACATGTATTTGCTTTGTGACTGTGTGCACATTTACCTGAAAATATGAACTTTAGTCTAAAGCTAATAATTTCAAAAGTGAAAGTACTTATAACAAAACTGAAACAAAAGAATGAAGGCCTGCAAAATTCATCTGATAGCTCACTGATTTTTAATGCCGTCAACCATTATGATTGTATCAGGGCTGACCTTTTTTTTACAGGGTTCAAACCGATAAAAATAAGATAACCAAAAGCTTCCAGATTCCACAATAATAATGATTTGCTTGGAAGGAAATTTTGGGGTGTGATTAGGGAGTATTTCACACAATTTACTGCCTCTTGTCCAAGGACTGGTAACCAAGCAATTGCTGTACACTGGCATCATGAGGTTATCAACCAGACCCATATTTCAGGACTGCAACTCTACAATCAGTAGAGTCTTATTTTACTAGTGCATTTTGTTTTTGACAGTACAGTACAAAAGTGTTCCAGTTGGAGTGGACAATACATCATTTAGCAATGAACTATTCTGAATGTGACAAGGAGAAGTTTGCAGCAGCCTTCACAAAAAGTTTGAAGCTCAAGCTGCTGTCACAAAAATAAACGAAGATGCTGCTGAACTAAATTGGACTTGACAAAGAGCAGAAGTTTACAGCTGCCTTTACTTAGCAACATCAAGTCCTGCTGAACAAAATGTCCCCCAAATTCCTCAAACACTGGACTGGGTACCAATGCTCTTTGCAACTACTTGCTTGCTCTGGTGAATGAAACAAAAAATATCAGCTATGTTAATGTTGTTCTTTGGACTTCCTTGAATGAATGAATGAAAATTGATATACAGCGCATAAACACTTCCATACAAAACCTTGCGTGTTCACAGCACCAGATACACAGTGCATACATGTAAGCTCTCGCAAGCTAAAAACTACCAAAGGACACTAATACAATAAAGTACAAACAGCCCCTACCCACCCACCTGTCTGAAAAGTGCAACTATACATAGCAGTTAAATGTAAAAATATATACAGAGTTACAAATAATCATAACAGAAAAAAAGAATCACACACACACACACAAAGTGACATGCACAACATACACCATATTACGCTTATAATTTTATTTATTCATAATATCAGTCTTTCAGATCACAGATGTGCCATTGGCAGTACACAGTGGCAGGCTTCTGTCATGTGTTTCAACACATCAAATACATGTACAGTACAAAACACTTTCATACAACTTTTAAATTTACACAACCTTAAGAAAAAAGGCTGACACCTCAAGACAACATGTGTTCGATTAGGGGAATCAGATCAATTCACAAAAAAGATCTACAGATGTGTACAGGGAATGTCACAATGTCAAATTCATATCTAGAGCAACAAAAAACTGTATGGCAAAAACTTGTTCAATGTATAATGTTGTTCTGTGAAATTTATTTGGGGTGATGGGAGGGGGGGAGGGGGACCCACCCCCCCCCCCCCCCCCCCCCCAAAAAGAAGAAGAAGAAGAAAACATGTAAATGACTAGAAACCTTAGTGACTAGTTAGGTTATGACTTAGTTGTGTCCTGTCAACCGCATGGGGTCATCTCAGAACAAACCACACAATCAGACTTATTTTACTAAGCTGTAAATAAAATTTTACAAACAAGTCACCGCAAAGGGTGAGGGAACACTATAACGCAAGACTGCGCAAGACCACATGCCACTGTGGCAGTGAAAAAGTTGAAAATCCAACAAGGACAAGACATTCATGGCAGTGGACAAAGCATGCACAGCTATATCATATTCTGACCCATCCCTGGCTTTAACCCAACACCATCGCAGAGCCCGCCACTCGCGTGCTTTCAGAACCCAACAAGAGCCCGGAAATTACTCACGCCATCCTACTTTCAGTTCCCAGAATGCATTTTACTGTAAGAGTTCAGACAAAACCTGATTTCCGATGCCATTAGCATGTTTTCTGATTTGTAATCAGACTGGTGGTTATATTTCTGTGATTTTTGTAAAGACTGAACATTTTGATGCTATTTTTGCAAAATGGCTGACGACAAAGCATGGCAGTACTGGAGGTCAGTGATGGGAGACAGTGACGATGATGGAGAAGATGATTTTGAGGGCTTTACTCTTTGTGAAATAGTCAAAGGAAATGAGTCGAACATCAATCTTGACACTGTTGTTCAGAGTCAACAGCTCATCCAGCAGTTCAGTCCAGAAATGTCCAGCAATTCTGACTTGAACCGAAGTGGTGGTGGAGGTGAAGAACTTTTGGGAGAATGATGCGGATTTGCCTGTTGTTGCCGCACTGAGCAAGGTGAAGAGACAGAAAAGACAGTCAAAGAAGAAAAGAGATGTGTTGACCATGTGATGGTCAGCTCAAACGTCGAAAGTGCACCCAGAAAAAGTGTTCCATGGTTCTGTTGAAGATGGAACCATCAAAGTGGGCGTTGACCACACTCTACCAGTAGGTGCCACTCCATACGAATACTTCTGTTTGCTGTTGCGAGAGACATTTTGGACTGATGTGGCACATCAGACAAATGTGTATGCTGAACAAAGGCAGCAGAACAAAGGGCCGGACAAGACTTGGAAGGAGACTACAGCTGCTGAAATGAAACTTCATTTTCATTCAGTTTATGTTTGGGATCCATCGAATGCCAGAAACAGCTATGTACTGGTCCACTGATCCCCTTCTTCGGGTTTCTGCCGTTGCTGATGTGATGAGCAAAGGCCGATTCCAAAAGCTGAGCCAGTATTCCCATCTCAACGACAACTCGCTGCTGTCACCAAAGGCAACCTGAATATAACCCTTTGTTGAAAGTCTGCCCTCTGTTTGATGCCATCACTGTCAACAGCCACGCCCACTACTTTCCTGGCAGGGATATTTCCATCGATGAGGTGGTGATTAAGTTGAATGGTTGTCTCAGCTTCAAGCAGTACATCAAAGGTGTGTATTGATGGGAAAACTGAGGATTTTGTGGAGAAATAAGCACTGTGGGGCGTGTGTGTGTTGGGGGGGGGGGGGGGAGCGAGCAATCAATGCCCAGGTGGGCACATGTGGCTTTTGTTATTATTGTTTTACTGTAGTCCCCACCTGAATGTGAACAAGACTGCTGAGAGCATGTGTATTTATAAATTAATGTTCTTTTATGTCCAGATTCGAGTAGGCAACAGATCCAACATTTATTTCAGTATGACTTGAGCAGCACTTGTAACAGGTACGTGTAAGTTTCTATGGAGCATTTTATTTTACAGATTTTATAAGTCATTGTATGTGTGTGTGTGTTTTTTACAGGAAAGCCAAACCCTTAGGGCATCAGGATGTGGTGTGCAGCAGACCCCAGGTCCGGCTACATGCTGGAGTTTGACATCTACCTGGGACGTGTCCTGGCCCCGATGCCGCATGGGTTGGGGCATCAAGTCATCATGAAGATGGCAGACCGATTTCTGGAAAGAGGACATCGCCTGTTCTTCGATAACTACTTCTCTTCAGTCAAGCTTAGCCAAGATCTGGAAGAGGAGGGGACCTACATGTGTTCAACAATACGCATGAATCAGTCTGGGTGGCCCATGGAGGTGAACACGCAGCGTGCCAAGAAGATGAAGGCAGGTGACGACCATTTTCGTCAAGACGGCAACACGGTCGCTACACAGTGGAAGGACAAACGACCAGTGGCTATTCTTTCCACAAATAGTCA
Source organism: Alviniconcha marisindica (assembly GCA_018857735.1). Taxonomy (NCBI): domain Eukaryota; kingdom Metazoa; phylum Mollusca; class Gastropoda; family Provannidae; genus Alviniconcha; species Alviniconcha marisindica. Next base: position 2,439,378 of record JABMCL010002073.1, read on the forward strand.
GAGATGGGGGAGGCAGAAAGGAAGGCACTGGTGGGGTGGGGGGCAAGAAGAAGGTGGCAGCAGTGGTGGGGGGCAAGGGGGCGGCAGCAAGAAGGCGGCAGTATCAGATTGCTGCACCATGTGGCTCTGTCTGTGTCCCGTCCAGTGGAGTACCGCAACTACCTTCCTGTTTGTGGATTTGATTTGACCAGCAGGTCAGACCAGTCAGTCTGACTGCTCCGGGTCTGATGGCCGTGAGACGGAATGATTCTTATTAGAGGACGCTCTGTCACTGACAGCGAAAGAAAGAAGTCGGCCGGTGGTGCGTTTCTCAAGTGCACTCTGTTCTGGTCTACAACAAATTTGTAAGTCTTCAAACAGCTTCACCTTGCTTGGTAAGTCTCATTTCATTGTAATTATCAGGGCAAAACTTATTTTGTCAGCGCACAATAAACTTGAACCTGGGAAGAAAGTGGGCTAACCAAAGAATTGGAGAAAAAGTCAAACACGGAAAACGTAATAAGAAGGGATAGGGACAGACATTTAATTGGTTTTTAACGCCAATTCAACCATGATGGATATATCAGGGCAAAACCGATTTTGTCAGCATACAATAAACTTTAACTTGGGAAGAAAGGGGGCTAACTAATTCTTCAACTGAAGAATGTCAAAGAATTTGAGAAAAAGTCAAACAGGGGAAACATAGTAAGGCAGGTTGGGGGCAGACATTTAAGTGGTTTTTAACGCCCAGTCAACTGTGATCAGGGCAAAACAGATTTTGTCAGCATACAGTAAACTTTAACTTGGGAAGAAAGGGGGCTAACTAATTCTTCAACTGAAGAATGTTAAAGAATTTGAGAAAAAGTCAAACAGGGGAAACATAATATGATGGGTTGGGGACAGACAGTTAATTGGTTTTTAACACCCATTCAACCATGATGGTTATATCTGGGCAAAATGGGTTGGGGAGGGGGATACTCTTTCTATGCAGTAGAGAGAACAAGATTTTGTTCCTGTTGTCAATTCATCATGCAAGAAGAATCGGTTTTGTTCCTGGTAGATCCAAAGTCAATGGGCAGCACAGAAAAGCTGAATATCAGATAAACAAAACTTGTCGACGATTGCAATGCGTACATGGGAGAGGTGGACAAAAATGATCAGTTGATAAAGAAACGTAGCACCCTGTGTAAAAACTTAAACAAACAAGCAGTGGAACTCTATACGGCAAAACAGCAAGTGTAAATACCTTTATCTTGCTTGAAAATGCGCCAGAATTGCAAAGACAATTTTTAAGAAAGCATTTGATGCAAATGTGTATAGGGATCTCCACCCAATGGAGAAAATGCAATGCATGGGTCACGTTCAAAAACGCATGGGATCAAAACTAAGAAATCTCAAAGCATGATGCGGCAAAAGACAGCTTGTAGATGGGGAAACAATAAGTGGACAAAGCAGACTGACAGAAGAGCAGGTGAAGTCCATACAACAGCATCATGAAATGCTATTAGGCAACAACCAAACTGATAACAGCTGAAGTTATGTTCCCTGCAGCAGTGAAACAGTGTTGTGTATGTGTTTCAAAAGTGGATAACACACCTCATAGTGCTCTAATCAAACTTATACTTTGCAGAGTATGTTTTAGATGGTTCTGGTTTATTCTTATGGGCTTTTTTTAAAACTTAGGAACAAAAATAATAATTATTAATGGGGCAGTAAGTGAAAATTTATGTTTGTTTACGTTAAATTTCCAAACCATTGATCTGATACCCTATTTTATTTTTCTCCAAATTGAAAAATAAATATATATAGGCAAATAGACTATTCATTTCTACATATTTCCTCCAGATTTACAACAGATATTTGCAATAGTATGCTAGTTATTGACATTTTTGTGAGCTAACCATAGTTTTCAGGCTCAGCCAAGCAGGGCAGCAGTGAAACAGTGGTGTTTCATAAGTGGATGAAAACACACCCCATAGTGCTCTAATCAGACCCATACTTTGCAGAATATTACTCAAATGGCTCTAGTTTACTATCGTGGACTTTTTCAAACTTAGGAATGAACATGATAATTATTATTTTGGCAGAAAATGAAAAATTATGTTTGTTTCAGTGAAATTTCTAGAAACGTTGATCTCCTACCCCATTTTGGTTTGCCCAAAATGTAAAATAAATACTGATACAAATAAAACATTCATTTTGGGGCACACTCCCTCCAAATTTCTCACTGAGGTTTGCATTAGTATGGAAGTTATCCACATTTTAGTGAACCAACCATAGTTCTCAGCCTCAGGCTGTCTGCACAGCAGGAGCAGGAATAGGCCTGCAGCGCTGGAGTACAATGAGTTAACAAAGATAGAACTGCTTCTTCTCGTTCCACAAAAAGTGACTCAGAAAACATGCTGTGATGACATTTGTATCAAATATCATACACGACTATCCACTGCCCAGAAGGCCCGATGTATCTTACAGGATACATGATCAAATTACAAATGAAATTGACAAATGGCCTTTAAAAAAAAAAAAAGTCTTCCTTTGTTGTTTATTGATCAGATTTTGATGTGGCTTATTTTTCTTGATGTTTTTGTATGTGCGAGCTCTAGAGGGTTAAATATGAGAAAAAAAATTGTATGATAGAAACGACACCTTAAGACATACAAATTATATTAAAAAAGCTCAAAAATGACCGAACATGTGAATCAAGAACATTTCAGACCAACACTGAACACAAAAGCCTCATCCATACAATTTACTAACACCAATCTTGCAACAGCAACACTGCAGTTCACCCCAAAGTCTCACATTACCACAATAACATTTTACACTCACACTCTGAACACAAATGGATCAACCAATTAGCATTTACTCCACAATCTCACATCAAGCCTTACTCTTACTGTAAAATGTCATCTCACACCAGCACTCGCATGAAACCAGCAGTGGACAGCTGACACACTTTCATTCCTTGATCTTTTGGAAAACAAACACCAGGTAGATTGCTGAAATTTAAAAAAAGAAAAGAAAGGGGGGGTCAGACAAGCTAAAAAAGAAGAAGAGCAAAGGCTTATTCAGATTTAAACAAACTGATAAAAAGAAAGTTTAGCACATTTCCCATCATTCTTATGATCGTAACAATGGTTCAAGGCAGATACAAAACCTGTCCAAACAACATGTAAAACTTGATACAATGATACAGGTCAACATCAATTATCCTGTCTAGTTTCAAAGATCTCACTGACACCATTGAGCAAAAATGTCATGGAAAGAAGTGCATGAATCTTCTCCCAAGTTACTTAAACTAAACATTTAAAAAAAAAAAAAAAAAAAATCCACTGGCTTATTTATTTTAATCTACTACTGTCTAGCAGCCCAAAATACTTTTGTTACTTTAAAATCGGCTGACCTTAGATGCTGATTCATTTCTCACATTATTGGTTATAACAATGCTTTTGTTTCTACTGTTCATTTAGTTGCTTTGCAGTTCACATATTTAGCTGTCAACTTCCTTGGCAGCTCTGACTTAACACAGATCAGTTGATGCTTTTTTCTTGATGACTTAGCTAACGTCAACTGACAAAAGTAACTAAACAGCAAATGGACATGCATGAAAGCAGAGCGGAACCACTTACTTGTCGCATCCCATTCCGCTTTGGACAACGTACCCTGCAAAGAATAATCAAACGTGGGTATGTATCATTTACAGGCAACTGGCACATGTAATAGCTTAACAGCACTTTACTGACAGGCCATCTTTGCATAGATGTTTAACTTTATGAACCATTGCATCTTTCTCAGTTTCAGTGGAGAGAAGAAGAAAAAAACTGTCCATGGTCAAATGTTTTTAGTCATCATTTGTAAGTAGCATGATTTTTTTTCTCTATGCCTGCTGATTTTACACCACAATGACCTATTCTATTCAGCTAAAAATAGCTTGAGATTAATCCACTAGATCAGTTATCAGCCTAGAACACTGCTCTATCATAGCCTATGTCATCAAAAGTTCAAACCACAGAGATAAACACTATAGAATAACAACATAACTGTGACTGAAAGAAAATCATTTCTTCCAATACCCGTATGCAAAACTTGAAACTTCTGGTGTTCTTTCAATGACGTCAAACTAAAATATTGGAAAGAACACAAAACACGGGTAAGCACATGTGGAAAAAGCATCAGTCTTGCTGACAACTTATTTTCTACTGCAGGTTATGTTCTCTTCACCTGTTCCAAAAACTGGAGTTATTTTCAATTCATATCTGAGAGTCAGAGGCACATGTTTAATGTCTCTTCATGACAGTTTACAGTGCTTGAGGATTTATGGAGTCATCTAACGAGTTAAAACCACACAAAAAAAAGCAAACGATTTACAGTGCTTGAGGACGTATGGAGTCCTCTAAAGAGTTAAAACCAAACAAAAATGAGCAAACGATTTACAGTGCTGAGGATTTATAGTCATCTAAAAGAGTTAAAACCAAATAAAAAAGAGTAAACGATCAGTCTACAGACACCCAGATCTGGAACAATATTCTGCCTGTAGCCTTTTTTGCCAAACTCTCCAGTAACCTTGAAAAACAGGTCTCAGTCCCTGAAACCATTATGACTGTGCAAAGCCAAATGGAGGTTATCACTGCTTGTTGATGAGCACATGATTTTTTGTATGTTTACTTTGTTTCGAATAAATTTTTGTTTAAACCAAACGGAGGTTATCACTATGCAGTGCTCTAAAGATCTTGCTTCAACAGCACCTGAAGGGGCACCCGCATTAAGATGTTTTTGCAGAGGCAGAAACACACAAATCGTGTCCCTTGCATATCACTGTCGATCATGTCCACTGTATAATGATGCTACAGTCTGGACTCATCTTTTATTTTTTCCCCGCAAAGATTTTTTTTCTTCTGCCACTTTGACTGTAAAGTTACTGTTTGTATGCCTCTCAGCCACTCTTTCACAACCATGTACAGCAATATCACAGAGCACTGGCATAGCAACAGAATGAATACACAGCAATATCACAATCAGCCACCCCTTGATTTTGTCCCAGACAGTTAACTTACAACTTTGCTGGGCCGGTTGCTATCATGGCTGGAATTGGGTTGCTGTGACTGAAGGAACTGTTCCACGTGGCTGTAGTCACTGTCAGGACAACCCACCAGCTCTTTGCCAGCATCTGCCGGGTATGGCTGAAAGAGGATGAGGTAGTTTTAGGGGGTGGGAACTGGCCAAAGCTAACGAAGTCAGGTAGTAACTGGTCTTATAAGTCCTGTCAGTGGCACAGGATTGCCGCAGGATGTTCCACCTCTTTTGCAAGCAAACGCACATTTCAAACCTCTTTTCCTATGTAAACCCTTTCACAAAATGGCATACAAGCAATGCAAAATATTTGATCTATTGGTTTCCTAAATGACCTGTTGCTTCTTGGCTGAACTGGTCTGATGAACTACCGTAAAGAAATCCTGAGCCAATCTTTGCATGTATTTGTGTTGGACCAATTTACATATACTTCATACACAATGAACAGGATCATTTTATAAGGAACAAATTCTCTTATGCGTGTCAAATTATGGTCATAGTTTTGGCATGTTGACTGAATGATTTTAACACTAACAGTTCCACTTTATGTTCCAGTTTTACTGTGAAATGCATTAAGGGTCTTCAGACAGTTACATGGTGTGAAAGAAATAGCGCTTTATTATCATAAGTATTATGCCTGTGGTTACCTACCTCCAATGCTTGCATTCTATTCAGCAGAGTTTTGTACTCGTTCTTGTCCGAGTGTTCATAGAAAAAGTCATCAAACTGCACCTTCTTCACCAGCTGCAACCCAAATTCCTTGGCCAACCTGTTGAATGAAGCAAAGCGATGAAACTCCACCAGAACTCTGCATATATCACTCATCTTACATTCTTCTGTTGACTGCATCACTATGTCACTTTCTCTGTTAATTGAAGCTCTACAGTGTAAATATATCCCCCTCAACTACATCTTTTCACACACAGAGAGCATGGGAGAGATAGACACAGAGAGATGGGAGAGAGAGAGCATGGGAGAGAGAGAGAGCATGGGAGGGAGGGAGAGAGAGAGAGAGAGAGAGAGAGGGAGAGAGAACCGCTTTTGCAGCAATTTATTCAGCTTTTGCGGCAATTTATTCACAGCTCTTTAAGTTTAACACTCACTTTTCCAACAGTGGGAAGTAGACAAGGAACTCAGGACAGTCAACCACACCCTCAAGGTGAAAGTTGTACTTGGCTCCGAACAGAGGCATGTTGCTGATGTCTGCTTCCTCAAATGTCACTCGGTATACGTCATTGCCAAATGAGTTGTCTGGGCACTCCTGTACCCTGCGACTGAAGACAAAACCAAAATAATCCATGTGCAAAAAAACAACAGCAACACCTTCATCAAAACAGAGGCTGGAGCAGGGGCATTTAGTTTTACATGTCACCAGAGATGTCACTGCTTGTCTGGGGAATGCTGCTAATCGCATTTAATTCTAAAAACACAGGTGGAGCTTATGTACCTTGTGTTTACCTGCACGCCAGGTGACAGTTACAGTAAGCAATTCAGGTCTTTACTGTTGTGTTTGTGTGATGTTTTTTTTGAGTCCGAAGTAACTCCCTTTGGTTATTGATTCTAATAACACAAAACGGTCAACAACAAAACTTCACATTTACTCAAAGCTTAGATACAATTCCAGACATGAATACAAGGATCGCAGAGTTACATGACATGATTGCTCCCTCAAGAGTGTTGATGTAGTAACACTTCCTGGAGTATTTATTACAGAGAGGTGGTCTGAAACAGGGTCAGGCAGGGTGACTGCAAACTACACACACAAAACAACATATACCCACTCTCAGCCTGCCAGGTGTTCTACATATTCTCCTTGCCTGACACATGGATTCCATTTGCTTCATGCTCTTCATACTTCCTCAAACCACCCATCAATATCACATTATCAGTAACCCTACCCCCAAAAAGCACACACAAAATTTAACATTATAAATTTAAAAAATCGGGGGGGGGGGGGGAACTAACCCCACCCCCAATCGCCTCCAAAAAGGTTCCCAACCTAACCCTGTCAGATTCCAATTACTTTAAACTAAATGCAAAACAAAAAGCATACTGGCCGCAAGTTTTGAGAGAAAAATACCCCTAAAACAGCAAGCTGTCTTGGCGAGTGTACTCACACAAGTTCATAGGCATTGGGAGTAGTCCCGATGAAGTACCCCCCTGGGCGCAAGCACTCGGCAGCGTTTCTGAGCATGGTGATGGCTTGCGGGTAGCTCTCGAAGCTATAGTGAAATGAGAACTGGCAGCTCACCAAGTCAAACATCATGTTGGGATCTTTGTACATTTCCTTCAGTCGAGCCTGCACAAAAGAAAAAATAATGAAGTGATTAAAAAGTTATTAATTTTAGGTCAAAGTATAGAAAAAACAAAAAGCAAGTAGTTAATTGTTGAGGCGTTATATTAAAAAGTTACGTGAAAAATACTGAAGATTAATGAAATGGTGAGTAACAATATGAAACATGAACCCTGTAAACTCTGTTGATTTTTATTTGTTCTGTTAACACGACAGGCATCTTGAAATTAACATAGCTGCAGAGAGCAGCAACAAGACATTCTGACCCCTCTTTTGAATATGGATGTCCCAAGTCAGCAGGAAACTACAAAACATTATTTGTGAGACTTTCTCGAGAGCCCTCAGACCGGAAGAGTCAAATGAAGTTCAGAACATGTCAACAACTGCCATACATTTTACCATGGAAAGCCAGATGAGCCCTAATCTTCAGACAGTTTACTTCTCTTTCTAACAATCAAATGACTGGGCTCCTCTCTCTCTCTTTCTCAATTCATTCCAGAACATCAAACATTGCAAAATGCAGCACTTACCTTTGTACAATCTGCCACAATGAATTCAGCATCAAACATTTTGTCCTGGAAGCTGCCACGGCCTCGGCCTCGCTGCCGCATGTCTCTGTAGCGAGTCTCACATTGCTCCACCGATGTAGCTGCGATGTCTGACCAAAAACAGGACAGTAAAGCAGTGCACTCAACATTACCGGTCTCAGCAACACCACCACTTGGTTTTCCAAAGCCAACAGGCTCAGACTTTTGTTTTCCAATAGTACAACCCTTTTGACTAACTCAGAACAGATAAAGTTGAATAAAGACTGAAGACACAGACTGTGCAATGGTATAAGGTACACTGAAACCACTCCCGGGATGCAACAGCTGTGCCTGAAGAGGGTCACCTATCAAAGGGAAAGAACACTGTTGGATAACACAAGCCGCAGTCTTGACTCACTTATCTCCCTTCCCTGAGTCAACAGGTTTTTTTTGCTATTTCCCCCCCCCCCCCCCCCAAGAAAGGTAACAATCTAACACTAAACTACACTAGAGGTGAGATGGTAAGAAGTGCTTAACTGAGAACAGAGAAAGAAAAAAAAACTTAAGTAAGTAACTTGGTGCTTTACACCCAGTCCACCAGTATGGCTATATCTGAGAGAGAGAGGAAAAAATAATAATTGACGGATAAGGAGAAGGAGTGCGTACCAACACAAACAATCTTGTCAATGTTTCCCTTCATCCATTTGAGGAGGTCTCCTCCCTTCCCGGAGCACAAGTCAAGCACAGTGACTGGTCCATTTGGGTTCTCCTGCCGCAGCTGTTTCAGTGTCTCTCCTGCAGAAGAAAATAGAAACCAGTGCTTAGCACTTCAGCCTAAAGACAAGCTGACCACAGATTCCAAAAAAGTTCTGTTGCTGTAATAATAACTTACATATATATATAATATAAATTATATATAAAATTTATAAAGCGCCCATTCTCACAGGAGCTCAGAGTCATAGCACTTTACAATTTTGTTATTTTAACAATGACAAAATACACAAGCACCACAGACACACTGACTTATCGAGTCAGATAATTCTGTCAGAAACAGAAACCAGCTCTTTAGTCAGCATGAAACCGTGGTCACTTACTCGTGGGGTGCCCAGTGATGCATGCTTTGCTGGTAAACAGAAGCCAGTTCTTTAGCACCTCAATCTGAAGACAAGCTGACCAGAGATTGACAAAGTTCTGTTGCTGTAGTAACAGGAACAAGTTCTTTAGTCAGCATTAGTTTCTATGGTAACTCACCCATGTGGTGACCAGTGTTACAAGCTTACTATGTCATTTTTACAGGTTATTGATCTACTTGTCTGAAAAACAACAAAAACTCTACAATGACTGTTGTCCTCACTCACGAGTCACATGGGGGGAAAAAAAGAAGAAAAAAAGAGAGAAAAAAAGAAAAGAAACCAGCCACCTGTCACACGTTTGAAGGCACATCAGTCCCACAAGGGACAAGGATGTACTAAATTGTTTTTAAATACCCCTGAAAATAATCAAAATGTGTGAACAAAGTGTAGTCATTTGGCATACCAACAATTATATGGGAAATACTCTTGGAGTGTTCATGTTATGTGCGTCATGAAACTCATAGCTTTTGGTTTATTTGAAGCCATTACTGCTCCACATGATTAAACATGAAATGCAAAATGCAGATGAACTGTCCTAACTTGCAGCACAGAGGTTCTGGCTGCTCACTGGCTTAACTGAGTTGAGCCCAGTTCACAGACTATACAGTTTCCACAGTGCTCTTCCCAAAACTGGTACTGCAGTTTGATCAATAACAAGCACCGAGTATTTTTTTTCCCCTCTGGCATCAAGACAATCAAATCCAACTCGGTTTACTGGATTTCTGGCATCTAGCATACCAATTATCATTACCAGCATGCACCCATGGCGTTGCCTCAGCCAGGTATGAGGTAACCTTCCCAAGAACAAACAGATTGTACCTACCAATGAGGACACTTTTGGTCCAGTTGTTGAAGTTGCGCAGAAAGAAAATGCGGCTCTGTTTGCGGATCTCCAGCCCTGTTTCCTGAAGTTGGTTGTAGTGCTTGGCCACGGTCTGCGTCAAGTCACCCTGCTAAACAAACACGCCACCAGGTTTAACAAAGTTTGTTTAATGTGTATTTCCATTTCTAATGTTAAATTTTGTTTATTTAGCAGTCACACCTTGCTGAAAATTTGGGTCACCTTACTGTGATGTCCCAGTGGCGTTTTTTTCCTAATGGTAAATTTTGCATGCAAAATTGTATTTACTTTTCAATTACTACTGTACTAGAGACTGATCATAGGTTATTGGATACAAGCCTAGTAGTCTAAGCAAATGCATCTGACATGTTTTTCATGCTCACCCAAGGGACTCAGTATTCTGCTCAGTTTCCCAATCAGCCTATTTATAGTATTAAGGCAAAGAACAGTGCCATACCAACATGAAAACTCATGCTGCGTTAATCGCTCACCCCTGAATATATATATATCAGATATCTAAATATTCTATCTCTTGGCCACTTCAGAACCCTCAACCGGTTCCTTCATGAAGTTGATGAACTGATGAATGGTTCCTAGATCAGATCGTGGTCTTACCAGTGAGCAGCTACAGCTGTAAACGTATGTCACACAAAGTTGTAAACGTATAATATATATATATATATCATCACACAGTTGCAATTACCTCTGAAGTGGTCACATTTGGTTCCATAGCTGAATCTTTCAAGGGCAGCAATCTAAATTTTGGTCACACACCAGAACACTGAAATAATAATAAGACACAGTGCATAGTCAAATTATCAGACCAATATTGCAACAGTAATGCTACTACTATTATTAGTATTAAGCCCTTCACTGCCTCAGCCCATAAAATTCCAAGTTGAAAGTGCACAGAGATCCTTGCAAACAGCATATTTTCTGGTCCTATAAGTATAACACATCTACTTTCAATGCTATGCGTTTTGATGACAATCCTTTGACATGCCAGTGCGAAAAAGAAAAAAGAAAAAGGCTTACAGGTTTCAAATTTTGCACTTTTATTGGTCGTTTTCAAGTGACATCATGGCAATGAAGAGGTTAATAGTTCTAATTTTTATAGTGCAGTATCACACTGGCAAGCCAGTAACTTGAGTAAACTGCATACGAAAACATTGAATAAGCTGCATGCTGAAACAAAGTTGAAACCAAAAAGGTTTGACTCTTTGAGTGTCAGTATGATGATATGACTTGTAAACAATGTATAAACTATAATCCTAACCTTTTTTTTGTTTAAATTAAAAAAGAAAAAGAAAAAAAAGCTAGACCACAAATAAAACTTGAACTGGGATAGAATTACTTTTTGGCCCAGAGTGGAAGTACCCAGGGTTAAGTGTATGCTTCGATGAAGGGGATTCCAAGATTTCAGTACCCAAACACCATGCCTATGGAGGGAGCCTGGTAAAGCTGCTGCTGTGCACTCACTAGACAGCAGATTCTGGTGCCCAGATTCCTTTGTTTAGATTAGGCCTGGGCTTTGTACTGTAAAGCATAGAGCTAGATGAATTTATCAGTTTCTGGCTAGATTTCCCACTTGCTGGTCTCCATTCCCCCCCCCCCCCCCCCCCACACACACACTTCTGTAGAACACTTTCCCAGTCCCACCCCAAAATGCACCACAGCATTCCAGTCATGGAAGCTGACTCATCATGATCCTGTATCTACCTTGTGAACTTGAAAACTTTATTTTACAAGGATTGTAGTTCTGTAAGAAAAGACATGACGCTAATGGCAATGATGGCTAAAATAGTAAAAACTACAAAAGGCAAATGCACTCTATAAATATTTCAGAGCTCAGTAGCTAGATGTGAAAGTCGAGGTGGCCGTCCTGGGCTCCCGTCCTTAATAAGTTAATAAGCCTACGGTTTCTGTGGACGTAAAGCAGCACTCAACCAACAAGATTATTTCATCTAGTCCACATGGAAAACCCGCTCCCGCTTATTACGTTGAAGTAATGAAAAGATGCAATAAGCGTATTGCATACTTCTTTTTCTTCCTGTGACCTGTCAAGGCCTCGGCTCTGTCAGAGCGTTGCAAGTCCTGCAGCAATGTGTATTTAAAAGGTAGTCACGGACAGTGCCTCGAGTGTTATTTTATAAAGTGAAACAATAATAAAACGAGAAAGAAACTGTACGAGAATAAAAGAATAAGAAAATAAATCAGAGAATAAATCATTTAAATGCCGGTACACATTAAAAAAGAAGAAGAAAAAATACGCTTTCTATGTAAACTGCATATTAGTGAGTGTAATGACTGTGGTTGTTCCTAAAGGTGAAAAAATAATTTTAAAAAATAGACCTACATTGCCAAAACGCCACTTTCTTCTAGCGCATGCTACACACGCTTCTCTTGTCACGTGATCGTAATGTTTTTGTTTTTGGTTGTTGTAAAACAGAACGCTTTCTGTCGTTTATGCCATACATTGCATCTCAATATTTTATAACGCAGTTGGTATCAGTACAATACTTCTGATGTTGTAGTTATGTTGTTTCTAAGAAAATAATGCTTACAAATCATGGTTTATTTCACCTTGGAAAGGTCATTCACCAACAATCGTCAGTTGGCACAACATGGCGTCTTCCACCGAAGTTTCCATCATGCTGCTACTGCGCTTGCTTTAAGCATAGGCTAACATTAGAGTATTTTGTGTTTTAGTGTTTTCGTACGCGTTGAGAAATGTCTTTGATTATGTTTCGTTCGCCATTAGCGAGGTCATACGGCTTGTCGTATAAGTTCGTGGTCAGTTCAGTATGTCGATTTCGTGTCATTCGACATGCAGACGACGTGACGAAATGTGTTTCAGGTATTGCCCATTGATATTTTTTATTTAAAAAAAATCAGTTTAAAAGTAACCACATTTATTATTCTGATTGCTCATTATAGTGATATTTTATGTAAGGAAATAAACATTTGCTTCACGTCCACATAAACCATAAAGCTTATTGGGGACGTGGGGGGGGGGGGGGGGGGGGGGGGGGGAAACGCAGCAAAGTAAGTATATTTTATGTAAGTAAATAAACATGGTGCTTAACGTCCTCAGTAACCATAAGGCTTTTTAGGGCTGAGGAGAAGGGGGCAGGATGGAGGTGGGGGGAGAGGGAGATTATATATCGCTATACACTGTCACCACCAGAATGACTCTTGCATTAAGAATAAGATGGGCAGCAATTAGAGCCATTTTAATGTTTCATTAATTGTGAGGGACAAAGTCACAAGACAGTGTCCAGAGACCACAACTTTTGAAGAGAAAGGAGAGCTGAAGTGGATTCAAACCAAGGTCCCACTGCTTACCAGCCTCATGCCTTACCGCTAGGCCAAACTGGATTTTGTGTGTTTTTATACCATGGCAGTGACTCTGATTCTCAAAACATAGCATGGTATTTAGAACAATGATAGATGTGGACAGTACACGTGTATTTATTGCAAATGCCCGCAAACATCTGAAAACTCCCGCAAACACCTGCAAATGTCTGCAGACTCCAGCAAACATGTGGTGGTGGTGGTAAGCTACATTTAACTTTCTTCAGATCAACTGGAATTGTAAACAAAGTACCCCACTGTATTGTTACACTTCATTGTCACTTGACCATGAAAACTCACATAGATCTCCAATCTGGTCTGCTCAGCTGATTTTGAACTCTGTTGCATTAATTCAACAATCATCTTCTGTCCACTGATGCCACAAACATTACTGTCTCTACCTTTGTTCTTTCACCCCTTGACTACTGCTATTCTGCCCCTCCCCCCCCCCCCACCCCCCCTTTTTTTTCTTTCTCCTCTCTTTGTTTTGCTGTTTTAATAATAATAATAATAATGAATACTTAAAGCACCTAACCAGCACAGGCCTTAAGCACTTACCCATTCTTTACAAATACATGTTGTCAAAATTCAATGCATACAACATGAATGCACACACACAGGCACGCACACACACAGACTCACACACGCATGCATGCGTGCACACACACATACACACACACACCAGTTGCATATCAGGGCAATGAGACTGAAGAAATGTTTTTTTAAAAGAGAAAGGTTTTCAAAGAAGATTTAAAAGAGCTGACACTAGTGACAGAGGTAGAATGGTGGACAGAAACAGAGAGTTGGTTCCAGATAACTGGAGCCTGGTAAGAGAAAGAGCACTGACCACAGGACTTTGTTTTAACATAGGATCAGGATGCCCATCCTTATGAATTGAAAATATATAATATGTGTTCTAATCAAAGTTGAAACTACAGTCGATAATAATGTGTTCATATTTTGATCCAACAGGTTACCTGCAAGTACAGCACAGGGACTATTACAGATGCTGGTCTCCATACACCCATAAAAACTCGTCTGCTGGTTTCCTTCACCTTGGCCACCTTCACTGTGATGCAGCTTTGAAGCCAAGGAACAGTTTCAGTCAGCCTGATTTTCCAGGGCAGCATTTCATGTGCGTTACAAACTATAGCACCAATCCTGATCCCAAGCCCTGTAAAGGCAAAGAAGGGACGGTGAAAGAAGAAACAACAGCAGCGGAGGCAGGGGAGGAAAATTTGAGCATCTTCAAGCGCTTCAAGCGGGCGTACAAAGAGCATGGGAAAATCTTGGTGGCTGTTCATGTTGCCACATCCATTGTGTGGTATGGGTCGTTTTACACAGCAGCAAGGTGGTGAGTAGCCAACCGGAAACCAGGTAGCCTTCACTTGTAAATGTGTACACAATTTATGACCAGACTCTTTGCCTCACTGATTCAGCTTCAGGTTCTGCACTGGATCAGTATCCCGATCCATACACTCAAATTGCATCTGGCCTAGTCTTAACCACATTACTTTCACTGGGGGTACATTTATTATGCGCTCATCAACGCCCTGAGTGCTCACATAATACATATTAACCTAAATATGATATTCTACACGCATGTAGAGCACAGTCCTACCAAAACAATTTACATAAAGTATTGTATGGAAAAACAAACAAACGCACACACTACACACGCACTAACACACACACACATGCACACGCATACACACACACACACACACACACCACACTGACTGTAGCAGAAACTGGGTACTGATATTAGTTGGGATGAAAATACTGTAAGAAGAGGAAGGTTTTCAGTTTGACTTTAAAAGATGAAAGGGTTGAGCAGGGTCTAAATATGATGTAAAAATAAAGTTACGGGAAACTGCTTTTGGGTCAGCAGTTAATGTCTGTTTGAGTGGATTTAACACCTATTTTACTTTGAGTGGACTTTACATCCATATATATGTTTTTGTGAGTATATTTATATGTGTACTGTGTGTGTGTTTGTGTAGTCCAGTGGACTTACCTATTTCAGCGGGCTTGGCATCTGTTTCAGTGGGCTTGACATCATTCCATGGCTGGAGCACTGGGGGTTTAGTGAGACGCTGATCAAACCGTTCCGTGCAGGGGGTCTTGGGGACTTTGCAGTCGCCTATCTCATGTACAAACTGGCCACACCAGCTCGCTACACTGTCACCTTGGCTGGCACCAACTTTGCCATTCGGCTTCTGCGGAGCAAGGGAAAGATGGCGCCAAAGCCCAAGGAGGACTCTATACGAGAGCTGTACAAAGTGGGGAGACAGCAGTTCAAAGACTCGGCTTTGCGGAAAGATAGACTACAGAAGCTGCGGGCGGCTCGAGAGAGAAAGAAAGCTGAGAAATTGAAGAAAGGAAAGCGTTCCTAGAACGTGTAGTAATTTTGTGCTGTGGTCTGCTTCAATGTTTGTTTGGAAATAGAATGTAGAGGTGTGTATCTGAATCAGCAGTGTCTAATTTGTGATCAAATGTGCAAAGCTGTGGTTCGATCAGCATCATGTGTGGGTGTTGCTCTGATAACTGGCCATTTTATCAGTTTTAATGAAGGAGATTTTATTTCTTGCTTGGGACTGTTGACATGTTTTAGCCAGTCAAGAACAACGTTTGAAGAGAAGGAAGGATGCACTTGTGCCAACAATGTTTTTGTGTGTGTATGTTTACTGTGTGTGTTTTTGTGTGTATGTTTATTTTTATTTTTTTGTGTGTGTGTGTGTGTGTGTGTGTGGAGAAAAGGAGAGAGAGAGAGAGAGGGCTTTGTTGCTGTTTTTGTTGTTGTTGTTGTTTTAAACCAATGTTATTGTTACGGTACCCTTGTATGGTACCACACTGACAAGTGCTATATTTTGAGGGGGGGAAATGCCCATGAAACTAAGCAGGAGGAAGGGGGAGTAAGTAACTTGGTGTTTTAAGCCCAGAAAGGGGGGAGACTAGCAACACAGCAACACAGACATTTTCTGCTGATAAAAAGTAGCAGGCATATTGATTTCAGCGTTGTTTTGCCTGTGATACTGTGCATCTATTCTAGTTTCCACATAAGGAGTAAAAAAATTGGATTCATCAGTAACAATCATTTATGGATTATCGTTGTTTGTAGTCGTTGTATTCTTATTCAGATCCGGTGCTTTGGACACGATATATGTGTAATTATACACTTACCATCAACCACTGGGTTTGGGATCAGATTTGCTTTATTTTATTTTATTTTTATATTCCTGCTGCTCAAGAGTGGAGACTAGTGTTATATAAAAGCGATCAACACTGATACTAAACTGGCTCCAAGCTTTGATTACCGTGGTAGGTCCATCTCAATAAACAGTGCTTAGCATACATGTTCATAGGTCCCATTATTCACAAACAGCAGAACTTTATGCTTGACCTTGAAGTCCATGTCTTTCTGTCTCATCAACATCTTTTTTTCAGTAGAAAGGAGTAGGTCTATTGGGCGGTTAAGACAGGGTTGTTAACTTCCTGGACTTTTGCCCGGCATCACTTAAGTCCCTTGGCTGCTTTTACTTCCGGTGTGTACTTTCTTCACAATGGAAGGCGGTGACAGTGAATTTGCGAATTTTACACTGCCAACTTTAAATGCATTTTTGGAAGCCTGTAGTCAGAATTTGTCCGGCAACAAGGCAATAACTTGTTCTTGTACTATCGGATGCCCCCAAAAGCATTTTTTCCACGAAATCGCGATCTTCTTGTCAGCCAGAAAACAACGCAAAGACACTTTTTGCCCCACCCTCCATCCCCTTTCCCTGGTAATTTTTGCAACTGCAACAGTGATGGCATTTTTACTGCTTCGCAATTCTAGGTTCAACTTCCATTGTTATACTCAGCATGAAGCGGCGCCTACCTCAGAAATCGGCGCATAAGTGATGCTGCAATCTTGCAACTTCATGTGCGAAAGATTACAAAGGGCATTCACTTGTGCAAACCAGCTTCACTGAACCGCCCAATAAATCTGTTTTCATGCTCCTTACTGCCTTTGCTAATACTTTTTTGTTGGCCATTTGTGTTCTCAAATCCTATTCAGTTTGATTGTTGAATTGCTGTCATTGAAATTTTCCCTTTTTATTACTGTAGCTTAGCTGTCAGTACTACATTATTTGTTTACCGTAACTTTAGCACAGTTAGCCGAGGTGGAAGTGTTTGAAGTTCAGTCATCTAGAAGTGAAAATTGGCGTTACAGGTGACAATGAAGACATTGGCTGATGAATGTCAGCCCGAGTACCTCTCAGCATTGTTACCTGTGGTATGGACTTTGGAATTGTCCAGTTCAACAATACCTCTGGAGGGAGACTCCGTCTCAGATCAGCTCATCCTCCCAGCCCTACTCTGAGCTAGTCAGTAATTCCCCCGGATCCTGCTGACAGTAATTATGCCAAACACTTTTTTTTTTTTTTTTTTTTACATATTGGTTCTGTATTAAAATGCATTTCCCAGTGACCAGCATTGCTTTGGTGGTTCAGTTTGGCTTTGTTTAAAGTCCTTTCATTGTGCGTGCAGTAAATGAACACATGGAAGGTTATCAAGTTTAAATTTAATGCTCTTAGTTAAATACCAGTTCTGGGCATCTTCATTATAACGTGTTGTGAGGTTTGTTTTCGTTATAAAACAGTTTCAGTGCCTAATGTCAGCAAATGGTATGTACAACAGGACAGCTGTTTTTTTTCTGTTTTTCTTCTCTTTTTCTCTTTGCTATGTTCATTACCATGTGGTAACTGCTAATAAGAAAAATGTATATAAACCAGAATACCGTGTGAACATTGTTTTATGAGAGAGAGGGAGAAAGCTGTTTTAGGAGAGAGAGGGAGAAAACTACTTAATGAGAGAGAGGGAGAGAGCTGTACTCTTTTGAGGACTGAGAGATGGTGACAAAGTGTGGGTGTTCTGTCTTTGGAGAGCAAGTTCATATCCCTATGTGTGGGTGTTCTGTCTTTGGAGAGCAAGTTCATATCCCTATGTGTGGGTGTTCTGTCTTTGGAGAGCAAGTTCATATCCTATGTGTGGGTGTTCTGTCTTCGGAGAGCAAGTTCATATCCCTATGCGTGGGTGTTCGGTCTTTGGAGAGCAAGTTCATATCCCTATGCGTGGGTGTTCTGTCTTCGGAGAGCAAGTTCATATCCCTATGCGTGGGTGTTCTGTCTTCGGAGAGCAAGTTCATATCCCTATGCGTGGGTGTTCTGTCTTTGGAGAGCAAGTTCATATCCCTATGCGTGGGTGTTCTGTCTTCAGAGAGCAAGTTAAGTTCATATCCCTATGTGTGGGTGTTCTGTCTTCGGAGAGCAAGTTCATATCCCTATGTGTGGGTGTTCTGTCTTCAGAGAGCAAGTTCATATCCCTATGTGTGGGTGTTCTGTCTTCGGAGAGCAAGTTCATATCCCAATGTGTGGGTGTTCTGTCTTCAGAGAGCAAGTTCATATCCCTATGTGTGGGTGTTGTCTTCAGAGAGCAAGTTCATATCCCAATGTGTGGGTGTTCTGTCTTCGGAGAGCAAGTTCATATCCCTATGTGCGGGTGTCCTGTCTTTGGAGAGCAAGTTCATATCCCTATGTGTGGGTGTTCTGTCTTCGGAGAGCAAGTTCATATCCCTATGTGTGAGTGTCCAGTCTTTGGAGAGCAAGTTTATATCCCTATGGGTGTTCTGTCTTTGGAGAGCAAGTTCATATCCCTATATGCAAATATGATTTGACCAATATTTCAGTTGACAAACTTGATCTACCATGTCCTCTTCTTCTCGACAGTTGACATCACTGTTTCTTTTCCTTTTTTGTTGTTGTTTTGTTTGACTACATCATCTCTTTCAGCTTTTTTGCACACTTTTCTTTTCAGCCCTCTCAAACATTTCAAACGACACAACCATTCCACACATCTCCTCCTTCCACCATCAAGCCAACACAAAACAAAGCACTGTCATACATTTTATTATTGGTAAGACCTTCATCAGTTGCGATCATGGGGGAAATGCAAAACCAAGCACCACACCCACTGATCCAGTTTACAAACAAATGCCAAAACAAATGAAATTCAGTTGTAGTCTATTCAACAACAACAAAATTAACGGGATTTGAGTGACAACTGAATGGAATTGTGAAAGAACACAGAGCCGCTGATGTGCTTTGAGTCTGAACAAACAAAAGCTGTAAATAGCTGCAAAACGATTATGTCCTAGGTTGATCAGTTATCCACACATTTCATCATTCATGTAAATAGGCAAGCAAGCAGGTGGATGCACATACACGTACAAAGAAACACTTCCCATGCAGACATACACAGAGACGAACACACCTAAATTAAATGAACATCACAAAGTAAGACCCAGGTGAATTGTCAACCTTTCTGGTTTTTAACCTGACAGAATTCAGTTGACATGGAGAATACCACCATCTCTGGTGTTCATGTATGATGAATAGAAAGAACAGACGACAGACTATTTGTACACCTGTTGAGCATGCTACTTCATTCTGACTGACAGTTTCCATTTCCCATTCCTGGGCAGGTACATCATGAAGAGGGCTGTAATTTCTAAAAACAGATTCTGTGCAATGCAACCAGGAGGCAGGGGAAGAGGGGTGGGCTGAAACAAAGACTGAGATCATTATTTGAATGTGTAATGTGCTAACAAAGGTGTTGGAGTGACAGAACACAACTAAATGAGTGCCAGCTAATATAAGCTACATAAGTGGACAGATAAACCAGTCGATACACCGAAATAACAAATTTGATCCTGTGTTAACGCTTCAACTTGTTCAGTTATTCAGTAATTATTTAGCACTGTAGCACTCACATATTCGCACTATACTGATCTTGCTTGCCAACAAAACTCTTAAGTGTGTACACCTGTCACATGGTAGACTTATTTTGGGTTGCTGTGGTAGATACTATTTTTTTTACTAAATTCCTACACTCACATGGTTTTCAGCTGAACTTTTCAGTCATGTCAAATGTGACATCATATTAGGCTACACTTCTAGATAGCTGTAAGAAAAAGTTCTAAACATGATATGCATAAAGCTATAAATAGCTTATGTATGTTGGGAACAGAGCCAAACAAAGTAGAAAAGGAACTGAATATGTATGACTGGTTCA
This sequence comes from Alviniconcha marisindica, assembly GCA_018857735.1. NCBI lineage: Eukaryota > Metazoa > Mollusca > Gastropoda > Provannidae > Alviniconcha > Alviniconcha marisindica. The sequence goes on from JABMCL010002073.1 coordinate 2,459,688, forward strand.
TCTGTTGAACATTCAGCGCCAACTCCAAATTGTTCTTTTGTGATCATATCATTCTCATGATAATGAGGAGCATTGACCAGAACAGGGAGACCAAAACAATAACAAAACAAAACATATAAACCAACCAAAACAACCCAAAACCAAAGCCATCTAAAACAGAGAAAAATAGACTTAAAAAGTCTGTACCAAGTAAGAGCAAGAGTGTGAATTCAGCTCATGACATGCAACCGATTTTTTTCTTCTCCAGTGGGTGTGAGCAAATGGCTCTATGAAAAAGTCTGAAATACCTCTCTGTAACACGTATGAATTATACATATATATAAAAAGTCAAATAGTACTGATCTACAACTTCGTGCATTTCTCTCCTCTCGAGAATAACCCTTCCATCTATTGACCCAAAAATGCGAAGTTTGGAGAAAGACCCTACAAAGTGATCTGTCAAATCTTCTCCATGGCTTCACCCACTGTCTTACTCTTGGCTTCCTCCAACAGGATGCAACACTAGCCATTATTTTTCATTTGAGCCCTAATGATAAAGGGAATTTCCCCGAAAATTTGCACACTGTGTGTCCGTGTTAAATAAGTGTTCGTTTTAACCTTTTTGTGTTTTGAGCCCCAATGAATTCAGCAAAACTCTTGTGTCGGTGAACCTTACTGAAAGGATAAAATGATGCTAAACATTAGTGGACCCTGAAAGAAAACTCATGCTAAACATTGGTGGATCTCAAAAGAAGAATTAGAGTTCCTGCAACAAAGAGTATGCATTCACCACAATGTCACGTATTCAATTGTGAACTATGTGAATGTGGCTGTAGTATACGCAGAATCATCGCTTCACCTCTCCTTTTGGTTACATTATTCCATCATCATTATTATTATTATTACATGTATGTGCTATGTGCACTCTACACAATTACAATGAAACAAACAATGCATAGTGCAGATACATATATAATGAAGAGAATTTTCAGCAAAGGACGAATAACCAATCAAAGATTTACCTGCTTTTTAAATGCATAAATAGATGATGTTTACAAGATTACAGCGGCACGCTCTTTAGACAAAGTGGCTGCGGACATCTGAATCGCTGCTTTCTTAACACAGTTCTGTCTTACTGGGAACCCCAACTGCCAGAAAATGTGCAAATATTACCTTCTGCAGGTTTTGTGTGGTTGACCTATCTGCAACAAAGAGGAATTTTGGCTGCAAATTTGAGCTCCTCAGGACCTAGCCATGTTGGTTTGTTCTTTACCAATGATGAGGAGCAAAAAAAAGTCGGTTCATGATGATGTATATTTCTGCCATGCATGCTGACCTTGTTAATATGACATTACACACAGAGAACTTCAGATACAAAATGTTAGTGGCAAGGGGATGTTTTTGTGGCTTAAACCTTTTTTCTTTTTTTTAATCCAAATTTGTTCTCTCCATAAATTGGCTAAAAGATTACTGTTTTTATTTTTATTATTCATTACTACTGATATAGCCTGCGATATTTCTTCACCCAAGGTCTCCTTTAAGAGAACTAAAAATACAAGGAAAGACTACACACAGGGACTTAAATCAATTTGTCTCAAGCAAAATTTCATTGTGACCTTTTCACTGCTATGCACGTATGCACATTACATGCTAGGCAGTAAAAAATAAGAAGAAGAAAAGCAAAATATGAAGTCTTCTAGTTTTTTTTCTCTTTCTCTTCTTTTTAAATATTTCACCAGTAGCATGAGGAAGGAAGGGAACTGGTTTCTTCTTCTTTTTTTTTGCCAATCAGGCATGACACCGACATTATCAGGGTGAATCATGTGGAAGGGTTTGTATCAAAATGCACAGAATTGAAAGTAGACATCATCAAGACTTATGTAGGCCATGAACAATTTAAGAAAGTTAAGAAACAAAAAAAGGTATTCTAAACAAAACGACAACAAAATGGACAAGCCAGTTCAGTTTGTGTTTTGTGAGAGTTGGACTAAAAGTAAAGCACAACAAAGCAATGCTTTGCTAGCACAGGAATGTGAGATTTTGCACAGGGTCTTTTCCATTCATCAGATTGGTATGAACAGACATAAACGGTTTCTCAAACTTCACATTTCTTTTTACCACCCTTGGGTGGAGAACTGAGGTAAAAAATAAAAAATAAAAATAAAAATTATCAAATAATTATTTTAAAAGAAGTTACAAAAATCGACAGGGAATCTGTTTCTTATTCAATATATTATTAACAATCATGCTACAAATTTAAAGATGCTCTTATTCCCTACTCCTGCTTTTGCTACTTAAATCAGCTTGCACGACTGCAAGAATGTTTGTGGCAAATACCAACAGATTTCAATTGTTACACAATCTCTACTTTGGCCAGCACTGGCAAGAATGAGCTGCATGAAAAAAAAAAATCGACAACAAAACCTGATGTAGGGAGTAACTGCAACTTTAAAATATCAGTCTCAGGATTGAACCTGAGTATGTGACTACCTGAGGTGATACTGAGCTACTGGCACAAACACAATCACCCATTTTACACAGCAAGCGCAAAACAAGGTATAGCAGTAGCAAACTGAACCAAGTTTTATCAAACTTTGCATACAAAATAATTTTTTCATTGACATATCTTGCATCATAACAAAACAACAAATCAAATGTATGTGCAATGAAGACAACATCAATTTCTCTCAGTGTCAAACTGACAAAAAGTATTACACACTACAGCACACATATATATATACCAAAAACAATACAATTACAAAACGAAGCTCAACATGACAGCATGAAGCACATTGGACAATCATGATTCGCACAGAAACCAGCTAAGCTTGGTGGTAACTGACACACATCCATTGATCCAACAGTGACGTGAACTAAAGAGTTAAATAATTACAGAACAGTAACGGTATGTATGTTGTATAAAATGGATGACCCCCAACCCAACGCTTGCTTCCCTTCCCCTTTCCTTCTATTGAGAGTTGGGGGAGGTGTAAAGGCACCAGAAAAAAAATCATTATGGCAAAAGATACAATTGTTAATACCAGCTTGGAGAATGTATGCACACATGCATCACGCATGAACACACACACATACAAACTCACTCACACTCATGCACACCTGCCAGTTAAATACACTAAAAACAGAATATGCTGTACACTTGCTGTACATGTACATGTACATATTCATAGTTCAGGAGCTGTGTGAGAGTCAAGGTGGCCGTCCTGGGCGGTTCGTCCTAACGAGCCTTCTGGCTTCTGTGGACGTAAAGATTTATTGAACCATGCTTAGGTATTGGTCACAGCTTGTCCCTAATATGTCAGCCGACATCTGAGGACATTAAGCATCACTTCATCATCACACATCACTTAAAAAAGAAAGAAGAAAAAAACAAGAGAGCGAGAGAGTCAGTGTTTTTTTAGTGTTTTTTTTTTTTTACTAATCCATCTAATGAAGACCAAAAATGTCTTTGACAAAACATACACAATGATAAGAGATTCCTAGAATCAAGTAAAACTGATGATCATCAACATGATCATGATGATGATGAACGTCAACTTGTACTTCATACAACTGTCCAAATATTTACAACATACTTGGTGCAAAAAAAGATAGACACATGTCTAGAAATGCACAGACAAATGGATTATTGTAGATTCTCAGAATCAAGCAAAACTGATGACAATCAATGTCCTCTTGCAAGTCACACAGCCTGCCACGTTCACATAATGTGCCCAGGGTGCCAGAAAATAACCATGTACAGTGAGTTCACTTTAGTCAAAGTGTTTTGGGACCATCATTACTTCTTCTTAAAGGGGTCCCAAAGTGAAGGCATTTTGAGCTGAAAATGTGCAGCAAACATTTCCACTAGCTGGCTTCATGTTGATTTTCTGTCAGTATATAATATACACTTGTTAAGTGCTTTGAGTCCCCGAAAGCGCTCTATAAATTCCCTATTATTATTATTATTATTATTATTGTATATGCAGCAGAAGTATTTTTCTGCTTCAAATGTGAGCTTCTTGGGGCACGGCCTTTTTGGTTTACTCTTCACCAATGAAGAGCAGAAAAAGGTTGGCTCGTGATGTATAAAGCACACTTCTGCCATACATGCCACCCTCAGGAGCTCAGAGCTCAGGAGCTGTGTGAAAGTCGAGGTGGCCATCCTCGGCTCCCCGTCCCTAATAAGCCTTATGGTTTCTGTGGATGTAAAGAACCATGTTAGAGGAAGGCATGCCAGCCTTGTTCATGATGTCACACAGACAGCCCGACACCAAACAGTAGTGTTCAGGGCCACATCTTTGTGACCTTGAAACACCAATTCGTACCAAACTAGACCTTCAAACACCAATTACTTGTAACAAACTAGACCAACTGCCCAACTGACAAATACAAAACCTGCAAGCCTTTCTTATTCAATTCCTATTAACACAGCCTGTGATGTTTCTTCATTTGGGGTCCCCTTAAGAGAAATCTGTCTCAACAAAATATACATATTTGATTACATTGCCTTCAGCAGAATTTCATCTTAAAGCTCTTCTTCAAGGTTCGACTGGATATTAAAAAAAAGTTTTCTTCTTAAACACATAAAAAAACAAAAACAACAACCAACCACAGGTAGGTGGACAAAATGTATATCAATGAAAAATAATCTGAATTCACACCACTTGACACTGCTGAAACTGTTTCTTTTCTGTATATAAATATATATAGATATATGCTTTTCCTGTTGAATAGTTTTGAAGAGTCATGGAAATACACGAGAAAAAGAAAAAAGAGAAGAAAAAAAAGAGAGGAAAGATTTAATATATAGTTTATATATATACTTTAGCAGAATTCTATCCAGAACTATAGTTACTTAGATAGCTCTTCATAGACAATTGTGTCCATTTATTACTTCTTAGCATATATATAAGCTTTTGTTGCTGAGCCAGTTCAAATTAAATTTTTTCCCTGTGAGAAACTTCAGGCCATTTTGCCCTGGACAGAATGCCAACTGCAACAGAGCATTGCTTAGCCTAAATAAATTCTCTAACACTGGTGACATTTTTTACATAAACTTTGCCAGGGCATTTAGTTCTTCATTCCCATGGGTTTACCAACATGCATACACCTGCTGCCTGTGGGACCTCAGTTGTTGGTTTGGCTGTTTTATTAGTATCATTTTATAGTAATATATTTCTTTTTATTTGAAGGAGTGTGGACATGCCCATTACCCTGGGGTTAAAGAAAGAGGGATAAAGGGGGGGGGGGGGGGGGGGGGGCCTATGTCATCTGCCAACTATGCACATGTATAACTACAGAACAAAAAGCAAGAGTTACACAAACACAATGGTCAGCTGGTAAGCAAACGGACACTGGTCTGTTTTGGTTCTCTTTTTTTCTTCAAAAGCTGTGGTCAACGGGCACTGTCTTAATTGTGACCTTGCTCACAATTTATGAATCGTTAAAGTGGCTCTCACCACAGTCCATCATTCCACCTTAACACAGAATCATTCTGGTGGTGACAGTGCAGCATTAGGTATAGTCTCCCTTTTCATCCACCTCCTGGGAACTTGGTCCCAACAAGCACCTCTCCAAAGACAGTTCAGCGTTAAACAAGTTTAACAACAACAAACACAATGAAGTGGAAATGGTGGAAATACAGTACATCTTTCAATGTTTTCAAATATGGTCTTACCCCAGATAGAAAAATACAATAAATAAGAGTTACAAATATCAAACAAACATAATACATTTTAATCATGTATTCTGTGGTGATACACTTTGACATGAATAACTGTATGCCCAAGACCCCATCCTTGTTGTTTCTGGTTGAATTGAATGGCCACAAATTCATCCTTGGACAGTTGAATAAATTAGCAGCCAGTACTTACATGTTCATGTCACACACTGACCTTGGCCTCAACCTGGCTAAGGAAAGGATTGGGAACAACACACTGTTTCTGCATTTTAATTGAACAAAATCTTTGCCACATAAAAGGAACATCATTGTTTTGAGGGTCATCAGTCATTCATGAAGTTGGTCTCTATTACACACACATGCGCCAAATTTGAAGAGTCCATTTGTTTGCATATAACCAAGCTCATGAGCAAGCAGACTGCAGGTGTGATACTTGGTGAACTGATCCAACATCTTGAAGGTGAACTTGCACTGCTGCGAGATCTTATTAATGAAAATAAAAATTAAAAATTAATGGTTGTAACATTGTCAGGTTTAAAATCAGCACTGAATCATTAAATTGAATATATACATGGTGACCTCACGCAGGGGTCGGGGTGGAGGGGGGGGGGGGGGGGGGGGGAGGGGCAGAGTTGGGTATCCCACAATATCACTCTATTGTATGGGATTTTACTGAATGAAAAATCCATGAAAACGTAACAAATACCAACAACAAAGACAGCATATAGACTAACAGAGAGCGAGAGAGAGACAGAGAGACAGAGACTGCACAGCCCTACACCCTGAAAAGTGAAGCTAACACTGCATGCATGCAGCAAATGTTTTATTAGTAAAGCAAGCATTCACCTGCTGACTTGGAACACTCAACAATATCACTCTGGGGGATTTTACTGGATGAAAAATCCACAAGAAAGTAACAGACACAAACAACAAAGACAGCATACAGAGGGAGAAAAACTATACACAGTACTATACACTCTGAAACAGAAGATTACTTAACACCGCATGTATGTAGCAAATGTTTTAATAGTAAAACAAGCACACATATGCACACTTGGAACACTCAACAATTCATTCAAAGGAAAATGTTCTTTTCACACAACTGCACACATAACATGTACCCTAATATCAACTTGACAAATGACAAATTTAGATTAAAAAAATAAAAGAAAGAAACCAAGACAGTATCAAAACATATCCACATTTTACGTCAACACTTTTTTTTCAATGGATACATATGTATATATTTACAAAATAACTTCTTACCATACCACAGACTAATCACAAAAAAGGGGCACAGAACCATGTTGTAATACATCTACATCACTTTACATCTACATCACCTTTAACTGAAAAAACAGACTTCTTGGCTAAATATCCCTTTATCTTTACAGTTGACTCACAATGCATGTAACATATAGAATGTCCTCTCATGGATCAGATGCCCTATTTGATCAATTCACAATGCATACAAATATGAAACAAAGCCCTACAAAGGCCTACAGTGGTGCTGGAAGAAGAACCCAAGAGAACCCAATATGCATTAAGTATGATCCCTCCCTTTTGCATTCATAAACTGATCAGTGCATTTATAAACTCATCGAAAGTACCACTGACTGCAAACTGAATGTAGATCTCAATAGAGTTACTGAGCACTTATGACACAGCAGCTGTAAGGTGCAGATTGATCTTTAAAAAACCCCATATACTCTCAGCTGCTGACTGGGCCCATATACATGGAGAGCAAACAGTTCCCTTAATCATGTTTACCTTTGACAGTTGCGACACTAAAAAAAAAAAAACTGGCATTTGTGGAGAGCAAACAGGACTCTCTGGTCAGCCTAAATTAATGTGTTTAAAGTTATAGACTAATTTTTTTTTTAAATGTTTAAGCAGCCATCAAAATGTCTGCTTTGATGCTGCCATTACTGACTGAGGCTGCTTACCACTGAGGAGAGAACAAACACTTGTATGGACCAACACCGCCCCACTTACCACTTAAGACCACAAACTGTTTAAGTAATTTGGGTTCATGCATCAATGCCACCCCACGTGGTGTGGTGGTGGGGTGTTGTTGTTTCTTGTTGTGTTGTTCTTTTAACTTTATGCATTAATTTTTTATGAGCCCACCATGACCACAACAAAATTGCCCCCTGAGGGATTTTTTTTAAAAACTGAATTTGAATTGAATTGAATTTTACCACTGAAGACCACAAACTATTCAAGTAATTTAGATTTACACATCAAGGCACCTTACAGTCAACACAGATGTCAAAGTGAGGGACAGGAAAATCTTGAATGGGAAAGGGTCATTGGGTCACTGACATGTCTGCTACAAGCTGGCAGTGCTTTTCACATTTCCATGAAAGATAGTTTGCGACAAACAGGTTGCTGGAAGTAAGCAGAATTAATTATGCCCAGGGTTCAACCATTGAAACAAAGTATCATTTTTGACTTTCAGTGAAGTTCTAGACTTTTCCACAGAGGCTGTCACAATTGAACAATGTATGCAACTTGACTGTAGTTTGTGTGAACTCTGGCTATTGGAAATTGGTAAGTCTATTGTCATTCAGTGTCCACTTGGATTCCAGTTCTCAACATTGTATTGTTGATAAAACAGTGGAATTTCCTAATCTCAAATACACCCACACAACTAGCTATTTGGGAACCTACTGATGACTCATGCATGTGGAATGAGTACCTGAGACACATACTCTTTAGCAAATTGGGATTAGTGGCTATCCAACTTTAAGTTTGTTTACTCTTCATGCATATAGGCCCCATAAAAAGCAACACCTCAGCTTGCTCGGCATTTTGCTGATAGCCTGTACACCATATCCCAAATATTGTTCTGCCAGTGCTAAACAGCACAATCACTGGTCACTTATTCAAAGCGAAGCAAGAACCGGATAGAAATAATAAATGGCTACTTTTAATAGTAATTTCCAGTATGTAATATGTTTACACATTGGTCTTGTGCATTTAATCAATAATTTGTACTATTTTGAATACTTTATCTCAATAGGAATTTTTTTTGGGGGGGGGGAAACCAAGGGTATTTTCACCAAGGAAAGCCATCTGTGACTGTTGCACATGACTAAGCCTAATTAATTCTGAACAATGGCAGAATTTGTGCTGCATTTGGCTGTTTTTCAACAGCAGTTTGTTGTTTTGCAAAATGTGTATGCCTGCAACACCTGAGACCTCATGTTTTTCATCTCATCTGCATGAAAAGAGTACACCACTTCTGCAGGTTAGAAACTAAGAAAGTGACTGAACGCAGAGAGAGGGACATTTTAACACTTGACATCTGATAATATCATACACTGAGTTTGTTATTAGTGCACAGATCATACACATGTTTGTTTTATATCAAAGAAAGCAAAGATTCTCATAACATTTCCAAAACTGATCTCAGTGTAGACTGCATCAGACTGGCCTTTATGTAAGCAACTATCAAATGCACAGTGAGTTTACACCATTCTTACATCACTGCGATGATGCATTCTAAGTGTTACAATGACAACCAAGTAAACAAAACTTGACAACAAACAATTAAAAGGTCTGTACAGGGTTGTTTTTTTTTCCTTTTCCCTTCACCTCTGAACATGCCTCATGCATATACCACAGACAAAACAAGTCAAGAATCTGACACTATCGGTGACGTGGTCACTTCAGTAAGGCTGGCAGATCCCCCAACAAACTACACGGAGCAACGTTGCCATCATATCTCATGCAGACACAGTACTCCAAGCAATCGCTGTCATTCATAAGGCATACCGTTTTGTTCATTCAGCAACACCAGTTTTAGCAGGGACCGTACAAAAATACTGTGCCCTGGTTTCTTCAGGAAATCACACATGCCACTTGCAGAAACCACATTATCCTTGAGGTAACGAAACTTCACAAACGAAATGCTTCCTTCTTTTTTTCAATGCACACATCACGTCAATACAACCGAGTGGCCCAGAAACGCATCACATTTCTATTATGTGCCCATTCTTTGATTAAACAATACCATGCTCAGGTTACAACACAGCAAAGGTCATGCCTCGTCACAGCAACCATATTCACCTTACCTCTTTTGCTGATCAAAGTTTTATAGTGTTCTTCTCTGTAACCTCCATTTTTGCACCGATAAAAAAGAGACCATCTCCTGCACAAGCTCCCAGACTTGGATCTTTTTTACCATTGCAGTGCCCCAACAGTTGTCTTTTCAGTTCACTGATTGCATGCACCTTTTCTATCCATTCTCCATCTGTGTATCTCCTTTGTCCAACATTTGCTTTTCTATCCATCGGCTCTTGATCAGTTTCCGCAGTGAATCATTCCGTGCCCCACATTTCACACAATGTGTTTTATTATCTTTGCTTGGTCAGTGTTTTCCAGTTCCTTGTTTCTTGCTCTCTTGTGCATCAGTTGCCATCAGAAGACAAATAAGCATTCATTTGCCAGTTGTCAGCATCGACATCAGATGAGCATACTTTATGTTGTGCCTGCCTGAAACCAAGGATGATCCTCCTCAGTCGCAAACAGGTATGGAATGGCTTCCTGCACCTCCATGGGAACAACACATTTGAAAGAAGAAACCACATGTAAGATGTTCAGAGTTAAACAGACAGTAAACAGCTGTACATGTTGCACTGTATCAGACAAAAGAGTGGTGATACCGTTTGTCTGATAGATAATCACAAAACAAAGTGGTGTTACTGTCTGCCCAGTAGATGATCACAAAACAAAGTTGCATTACCATTCCTCAAATAGACGATCAAAAAACAAACCTGGGTTGTTGTAATACCGGTTGTTTGATACACACTTCCATAACTAAACTTTAACCCAGAGATGTCTGACTCACTTAGTTAAAGCTTTGCACTGGTCATCTGAATCATTCTGTTTGATGGCACAAGTCATATATGTGCAATGATCTATTCATCAGCAACTGATAAAACAAAAATCAGCTGTTAACTGCTCCTTTGTGTGTTTATTTCGATCTGAGTCAGAAAGGTTTGCTACAGCTTCAAATAAAATGCTGCAAAAGTATCCTGGGTTTCTCTAAATCAACAAGCAACACATGGTTGAAACTCTGAGTCTCTTGATTGAAATCGCACTTGCTTGGACTAAAACGAGGAATGCCCATGGATAGGTAATTAATGAAAATAATGCAACAGCTCCACCAACATGTGATGGATAATTTCTCCCCTAAGAGATGGTAAAGCAGATAATGGTCACAGGTGATGGAACAGATCCACGTGCAATAGATCCATCTGAGAGACTCGGGAGACGATAACACGGATGACACAGTCGGTGATGAATTGGAACACAGTTACCAAACGTAACTGCCACTGAAATGGTTTCTGACTAATCTGCTGTAGAGAGTTGACTGAGTGGAACACAAGCTGCAGGAACCCGATGAACGGAGAGATGTTGTATGGAAGTCTTGATGTTGAGCTACAGGGGATGGAGGGGCCACTAATAATGCCGAGAGATGTCATCAAGATGGGGATGGAGATGGGGCAGGAAGCTTGTACAAGGTGACGGAGGCAATGTGCTGGTTCTGCATCACCTGAAATCAAGGACAAGAGAAGTCAGTCAAATGTTTGTTCAACACAAGATCAAGGAACACAGCTGGGTGATTTTCTAAAACATACATTCAAAAGCAAAGGTTGGAACTCAAAGCTTGTTCACCTGAAAGCAATAGTGGAGAAATTCAATTCAAAATATTCTTCAGAGATGGTAGATTCTTTAAAACCTGCCACTGAAAGCAAAACAACTAGAATAAAAACTTGTTTTTCCTGGTGACAGAAACACAACTGTTGATACTGCATAACCTTAACCAAATTAGATGAGTCGGAATTCACATTTGCACTTTCAGCACAGAACACTTTGGCTGATTCTGCTTCAACAGAAACTTAAAGCTGAGAAGCCAAAATCGAAACCGTGCCCAAGGTGACAGACACAATTTATTGATGACTGATACTGCACCAGCTGAATCCAAAAGTGGAGAAGTCTGAAGAACACAACCTTTGTGCAGGGTACCATGAGGCAGTGGGTTCACTTTGCATATGTGTTCACTGGGACTTTCCCCGTGGGAAGTTCTGGGTCTCTCTCCCCAAGGAACACCAGCTGTGACAGCCACACTTCCTATTCCAACACTGAATATTCCACAGACTGTTGTGAGGACAACTTTTTGCTTCCTAGACCTAGGGCTCTTCTTGTGTGCATGCTTGCAACACAATGACCTTCCATCAGCTGAAGGACAACTGAAAATTGACCAGTCAGAGATGTGTCCCTGTGACACTGCCCCGGTAACAACAGAAAACTCACTCCAGCACTGCCGTCTGCTGGACAGTTCAAGGCATGCAGCATGGCTGGGGGGCCCAGCCCTGAGAGAGAAATCGCACAGTGATTTTGTGGGGCTGAAGAGGACAGCAGCATTTGTGAAGGTTGCCAATGCGGATGTGTGAAGGAAACGAAAAAAGAAGTGAAGGACTAGGCACTGGGCCCACCTCTGGGTAGCGAGGGGGGTGTTAATGCCCAAATGGGGATTCAAAATCATAACTGCTTGATCTAGAATCCAGTGTTTCAACTGCTTGGCCACATCATCTCCAAAATCAATGTCAAGCCCAAAAGCATCACATTCAAAAACACACACATACACACACAGTGAAGCAGGTACATGTAACAGGCTGCTTTCACATAACCTGAAACCAAAATTTTAAGTGTGTTCGAAGGAGCTTGTGGTTCTCCATAACTGACTACACAGCAAAAATGACACCTAGCTTCATTTTGTCTAAAAGCACTGAGGAAAGGCTCTGTGTAGCACTGAGTCATTCATGATGTATAATGGATAAAACAAAACCTGTACAACATTATTGTTAAGTATTTTCCTTGTATCTGAGCGTTTTTTAGCTCCATGTTTCACTGAGTTGTTGATGTTTTATTGTTAACTGTATTGAATGTTTTTATGTAAATGACGAGCCAGAAAGCAAATTTCTCTACACAGAGACAATAAAGTTGTATTGTATTGTCCTGTATTGAGTTGCTTCCCTTGTCCATCTGTCTTGCTTGCTTGCTCCTTTGGATGTGGTTATTGGCATATTGTGACATACAGGAAGCTTGGCTAATTGGTTGGTTGCTTCCACGGTTAATTGCTCTTGTTCTTCTATCTGACCTTGAAGGTCCACTCAAAGCTGAGTTGTTGGTTGCTTCTATGATCAAGTGTTCTCATTCTTCTATCTGACCTTGAAGGTCCACTCAAAGCTGAGTTGTTGGTTGCTTCTATGATCAAGTGTTCTCATTCTTCTATCTGACCTTGAAGGTCCACTCAAAGCTGAGTTGCTAGTTCCTTCTACTGTTAATTGTTCTCATTCTTCTATCTGACCTTGAAGGTCCACTCAAAGCTGAGTTGTTGGTTGCTTCTATGATCAAGTGTTCTCATTCTTCTATCTGACCTTGAAGGTCCACTCAACTTTGCATATGCAACTGACATGAACACATGCATACACTAATACAGCATTCCATGCCATTCAGGCAGCTGCATGGTGACTTTGGGGCTTGACCTTGCCACACCACATATATTACTGTTGTTGTAAATGGTCCTGACAAGGGCAAATGGACAAAATAAATTTCAACACAACTTTCTTGCCAAGTGACAAGATTACTGCACAAAGAATGAGTCACGGTGCCAAGTACACGCACAAACAGAGTCACATCAATCTTAAAATGACATATGACAACAACAACAAAACATAGCCCTGCAGTGGTGGCCAAAGTTGAAAGAGGACCAATACCCTTGCTCATGGTGGAAGTTCTCTGGGTCACACTTTTCTTTTCCAAGGTAATGTGTAAGAGATACCCTACAATGATGTAAACAACAGGTGTGGCTTATTTCTGTCGAGATCTACAAGCCACTTGCACAGAAGAAAGATTCTGTCACGCACCTCAAAAATCATGTCCTGAACGCCATAGCAGAACGTGGATCCAAAGGGGTTGCTGGTGTTAGTTGACGATGCCCGGTTAAGGATCACAGGTCGCTGCTCTGGTCGCAGCAGAAGATTTTGTACATCCATCCACTGTTAAAACAACACAGCCACTGTCAGACACAGTACATCCATGCTGACCACAGACACAGTAAAAACTGATATTAGCCAGTCATTTAGCACAGTTTGATGATGATGATGATGATGACTGCTTTTATATAGCGCTATTCTCCGCTCTCGAGCAGACTCACTGCTCTCGCATGTGATTCTACTTGAGTGACTAGCCAGTTTTACTCATACAAATCAGGCAAGAGCCAGCAGATTAGCCTCATTCTCTTGCCAATCCCAGTGCTCTTCTGACTTCTCCAGAACCAAAGGAAAATGAGCAAGAAAACCTGATAATCATACACACAGTCCTACCTTAGAATAGGCATGAATGACTAGCAGATCGTCCTCGTCCCCTTGACTGAGTTTCGTCTTGCTGTTCTTATCCAGAATCACAGGCAACTTGAACTCGCACCGACAGTAACTGCAACAATGGTTACACAAAGGTGTCACTGTCTCATCAACATAGTCCAGCATCTTCAAGTTAACTGGTGGATGATCAAGGGTACAGGAGAACCACAGGAAGGGAGAGACTCTAATATTATATAAAGTTTGCGTGTCCACAAGCAAAAAAAAGTAGAAGGCAGGAATTGGGCCTGCACGCAACACAGTCAATATACAACTGGCAGGAATTGGGCCTGCATGCAACACAGTCAATATACAACTGGCAGGAATTGGGCCTGCACGCAACACAGTCAATATACAACTGGCAAGAATTGGGCCTGCACGCAACACAGTTGATATACAACTGGCAAGAATTGGGCCTGCACGCAACACAGTCGATATACAACTGGCAGGAATTGGGCCTGCACGCAACACAGTCAATATACAACTGGCAGGAATTGGGCCTGCACGCAACACAGTCGATATACAACTGGCAGGAATTGGGCCTGCATGCAACACAGTCGACATACAACTGACCTCTTGAGTTTACACAGATAGCTCCACCCACTTAGACAAATGGAGTAAACAAGATAATGTACATCATTCTGGTCCCCATAGGCTCATCAGACAGCAACAAGAATTTTATGACAGGCCCCCCCAGGATGAACATGGGTTTATGACATGTCATGTCGTTTGACATCACGTCAACTGACAGCATATAACTAACTCTCCAAGCTTCCAAATCTCCCCTTTCCATTGCTTCACGTTTTCTTTTTATTTCATATCATTTGACATCAGCTTTCCCTACTGAGTTCTCTGAAACAGACATATTTCATTGTAACATGCATGTACATAATGCATGTGCACACACACACACACACACACACACACACACACACACAGACAGCCCCCCAAAACAAGAATAATGATTTTTTTTTTTTAAAGACACATTTAATACATACACACATACACCAAGTGACACATTTGCATATATTATACACCCCCCCCCCCAACACACACACACACTCACACCATACCCGTCCACACATGCCAGACACAAATCTACACACACAAGAAAAAGAGCACAAACACACACACACATATATATATACTTACATGTTGAAGTTATAGTGACCTGGATAGTTTGTGTGTAGAACAAACTTTTTCACCTCATGTGTGTTAGCATCAAACAGAACATCCTGCAAGCCAAAACAAGACCAGTGATGAATAAAATGGAGAAAAAGAAAACAAGCCTATTTACTGACCTCCAGCATCTAGTGCACAAGCATTTAATGGTATGTCCTAAAAATAAATAAATAAATAAAATAAAAAACGGGAAAGAAAAAGAAAAAAGTGAAAGGTCAAAACAAAACAAAAACCAGAAGACCACCACCCCCCACCTTCCCAAGCTAGTTATGAAGCATATTACCCAAAGCATACCAAATATTGACTGGAAGAACAAACAGCATGACAGAGCACAGAGACAGGCTGGGAGGGAGCAATAAAAGCAAAGCAAAGAAAGCCACAGAGGCAACTGACCACGCCCAAGGTGAAGTAGTTATAGAAGTAGTCCGCATTGGGAGAATGGACGCGCTTGTGTGCATCAGCACTGTGGATCTTCATTTTGTCTTCAGACTTGTAGAACACCTTGCTGGGGGCTCCCAGACAGGAAACCACCTCCTGTGCCCCAAAATGCAAAGCCACAATGTACAACACACAAAACTACGCTGCATGCCACATAAAATGCACGCTGAATCATTAAAACACACACACACACACACGCATGCACACACACAAACACACATACACGACAACACAAACAACCACATTATAAGAATAACCTACCAAATCTCAACACATGATTTGGGCTTTCATTCTGTTAGCACAACTTGGGTGTGGTGCCATTTTATCCACAGGACTAGGTGTTCAGTGCCTACATCTCACACAGAAGTACCAGAACTTACATTTGAATAGGTAATCAATTCATACACCAAAATTATTGCAAGTACTGGAGTGCTGCTCCTTTGGTTTCTGGCCTGAATTTTCCAAAAGTGCAGCTCCTAGCCAAAGAGAACAGCATACAACATCATGCATGGCTAACCCTGCCCCTACACTGTCTCAAAACATGACCCCATGTTTGGCTAGTCTGTCTCCCTTTCCTGTGACAAGTTGTACCCAGTTCTGCTATGCAAAATGAAAGGTCATTGACCTGACAGGAGTCGCCAAAGCGGATGACCCTTTCCACAAGCTTCTTCCTGGGATCTGTCAGCTTGACTTGTCCATTACCTGCAAATGCAGTGCAAACCACTTATGCAATCACAAGTTCAGAAGCTCAAATGAAACACACACACACACACACACACACATCTACACAGATGTATCAGCTACACATCACACATCAGTCTGATCCAGGGAACTTTCCTTTTGTCTGTTTGTGTTTCTGATTGTTCGCATATTTCTCAGTTTCAGCATCAACTATAAAGTACTGTCCTAATAATTTCAGTAAAATATATTTGTTCACATTTGTGGCAGACAACCATGATGCCCCTTTGAAGATGAGGCCTTGTGACTGCACTGTGTATTTCCAGCAGGTACATACCCTCTGTGATGAGGATGATCTTGATGCCCCTGGTGACATTGTTGTCACGTAGAACCTCCAGGCACTCCAAGAAACAGTTGCCATGGAAACAGGTCACTGGCAAGGCCGGTGCTCTGCCAACAAGATCTTTAGGTTAATATTCTGAGAAGCTGAAACATCTTTTAAAGACATGATAGTACTATTGTAAATGTTTCCACTTTGTGTAAAGATGGTTGATTTGACTGACCTTGTGTGGTAAGCATGCACGTTTATCTGTGGTTGTTTAGGTGTTGCTGGTTTTAGCTTTTCCTCTCACATTTTCATTGGAATGTCTCAGTAAAACCACATTTCTATCAGCATTACCCCCCCTTTTTTGAGGGGCGTGGGGAGCTGGTTTAGCATGTGTTTCTTTATTTTGTTTACTTCAGTTTGGGTGTTGTTTTTTTAGTCTTTTTTTCTTTTGACACATGTGCACATCTGTGTGCTACAATTTGCTTTTGGGGCTTTATTTTTATGCATGTTTGTTTTGCACATGTTCTATATTTATTGGAGATTTTCAATTTCAGCCACATTGTATTTGTCATTTTATATATATATAAAACTGATTTTTTATTATTATTTCAGAGTAGAAATAACCACAACACATATTCAAAAGAGCAGCTCAACATCACACATCTACTAAAACAGGATCATGTTTCAAATATTTTGGCTACTTTTTTTCAGCTGACACAATTCATATTCTGATCCATGTACTGAAAAATACTGTTGTATTCCTACATCAGAATATATTTTTTATACTGAAAAACAAGGAAAAATAACACAAGAAAATTGAAAATGTATACACATAGGGCAAGAAAAAAAGGTAAATAAAAAATAATGAATGGTTTGATCCTCAAGGAAATGTGCTTGCTTCCCTTGGAACACAAGCCTCTCTTCAAGGGCTTCACTGCTGTATCAACCACCCCTTCTTTCTATGTTTGTGTGCATAATATGCAGATGCATGCTACACTAATTGGCAAAAATTTGAACAGAAAACCCCTCGCATCCCCCTAAACACACACACACACACACACAACCACATACACACATGTACAACCCCCCCCCCCCCCCCCACACACACACACAACCACATACACACATGTACAACCACACACACACACACAAGCGGGAGAGGGACACACACACACACACACACACACGCACACACACACACACACACACACAGAGTGGCAGACCTGCACTCATCCAGACTGCTGCCACTGTAGATACACATCCGTGCCACCACAGGTGATGCTCCATTTGGAAATTGCAGTGACCCCAGACCATGGGCGTAGCGAGGCTGTTTAACAACATCCTTCATTTACAACCTGTTATTCTTTTGGCATTTAAAAGTGCAAGGGTAGAACAATGCAAGTATAAGGCTGCTTTAAAAACAAACAAAAACAAATATAACTAAAACCAAAATATGAAACCATGATCCATCCTATCTAGTATTTAGAGCATCAATGAAACAGGTGGATAAACAGAAACAGAGAGTGGGGGTAGGTGTGTGGGGGGGGGGGGGGGGGGACTGTCATTTGTGACATGAGAGAGAGATTCAGAGAGGGATAACATAATGTCATAAGAGAACTTGAAAACTTTATTTTGCAAGGATTGGAGAGAGAGAGAGAGAGAGAGAGAGAGAGAGAGAGAGAGAGAGAGAGAGAGAGAGAGAGAGAGAGAGAGAGAAACTCGAACTTGAAAACTTTATTTTACAAGGATTGTAGTCTAGGTTCAGTCAAAAACCTGTCTAACAACTAGTCCTTGATAAACTTCTGATGAGTAGATATCAAATTACAGGCATTATTTATACATATAGGCCTGAATGAGTGAGTGAAACGTTATACATAAGAATTTCCACACAAACATTGTGTGTTCACAGCGCCAGATGAACACATGCCATACATCATTCAGTTACATATTACGAGCATACAACCAGAGAGAGAGAGAGAGGTAGAGAGAGAGAGAGAGAGAGAGAGAGAGAGAGAGAGAGAGAGAGAGAGAGAGAGAGAGAGAGAGAGAGAGAGAGAGAGAACATCACTGAGACAGACATGGCGGGGGTTGGGCTAGCAAAAATTGTGAGTGGCAGTGACCTGTAAGGCAAAAAAGTTAAAAGCTGTATGATCTATTGGTTTCCTGAAACAATCATGTGAAACACCAGTGGGATACTGAAGACAAAAACTGTGTTGCTGTCTGCTGAGAGAATCCATAACTTTCAAATAACACCCTGTCCCTTTTAAGCCTAGCATACTTTCCATGCTTTGCATACTGCAAGAAATTCTGCATTTGTAATTTCCATCTTCTTAAATTCCTCCCACTTCATTTTCCTCCAGTCTGCTTCAAACAAAGTGATGCCTGTGAGCAATGAATCAGACACTGCTTGCAATCTTATCGATTAGATTTCCTCCTAATAATATTCACCACTGCATATGAAGTAATTAATTTGATTAAAAGTGATACTTAACTGTTTGCACACACCCTTCCTGTGCAAACAGCAAAAAAAGTTGACACATCAACAGTTTAACTGATGCTGAACTGCCCAGTTTTGTTCCACTGAATTCTGGCTACAGCAGCCAGCTTGCTTTGTTTTTTGTTTCATATTGCTTTTGTCTTTCTACTACCATATGCCCTTGTTTGGATTACTTCACCATTCCTTTTGTTTGTTTGTTTCATTTTTTTCCATCCTTAATCTGTTACATTACAGCCTCCTTCCTTGGGGAAAGCATACATGGGGGCAATGCTGACCCCACATTACCATAGTCCATGTGTACAACTACTAGTGATTCAACATGTGACTTTCAATTTTGCCAAGGCAGCTTGGTAATTTCCCCTAGTCCTTTTTGATGTTCAGCAACTGTTATGTCATCAGCACATGGGTGTGACCTGCATTTCCACCCCATTTGAATGGATTCAACATTTAGTCTGCTTCCTTGGCCACACAGGTAGACAGAGTTCATAATTGCCCATTTTGTACAAAACACAGACCAGACAAAGACACTGTACAAATAACATTGGCCAGGCAAGAAGACAAAAAGTCCACAGATGAGTGATGGCAAATCTGTGGCCCATTCTGTGCAAAACATTGACCAGATGGGGGAGAAAAAACAACAACAAAATTGTGCAAAAGACTGGCCAGACCAAAACTGCAAATATGTGGCCCATTCTGTACAAAACATCGACCAGACAAGAAAATACTAAGAAAACATTGTGCAAAAGACTGGACAGACCAAACAGTATATCTGTCGCTGATACTGTACACAACACAGGCCAGATAAGAAAACTGTGCAAAAGATTGTCCAATCTAAACAGCGAATCTGAGGCCCATGTTGTACAAAACACCGACCAGACAAGAAAACACTGTGCAAAAGACTATCAAGACCAAACAGCGAATCTGTGGCCCATGTGCAAAACACTGACCAGACAAGAAAACACTGTGCCAGACCAAACAGCAAATCTGTGGCCCATGTCATACAAAATGCTGACCAGACAAAACAAATACTGTGCAAAAGATTGGGAAGACCAAACAGCAAATCTGTGGCCCATGTTGTGCAAAACATTGACCAGACAAGAAAACACTGTGCCAGACCAAACAGCAAATCTGCGGCCCATGTCACACAAAACGTTGACCAGACAAGAAAGCACTGCAAAAGATTGGCCTGACCAAACAGCAAATCTGTGGCCCATGTCACACAAAACGTTGACCAGACAAGAAAGCACTGCAAAAGATTGGCCTGACCAAACAGCAGATCTGTGGTCCATGTCACACAAAACGTTGACCAGACAAGAAAGCACTGCAAAAGATTGGCCAGACAAAACAGCAAATCTGTGGCCCATGTCACACAAAACGTTGACCAGACAAGAAAGCACTGCAAAAGATTGGCCAGACCAAACAGCAAATCTGTGGCCCATGTCACAGTAAACGTTGACCAGACAAGAAAGCACTGCAAAAGATTGGCCAGACAAAACAGCAAATCTGTGGCCCATGTCACACAAAACGTTGACCAGACAAGAAAGCACTGCAAAAGATTGGCCAGACCGAACAGCATATCTGTGGCCTGTGCTGTACAATACACTGACCAGACAAGAAGACATTGTATGCAACACAAGCCAGACAAGAATTCAGAACATGGTGATGACCAGTGGCAAAAATATGGATCACAGTGTCTGAAGAGCATAAGCCTATATACCCTAGCTTGACATCTGTTTGACAACTTTGCTTCTTCCAAGTTTTTTTTACCTATATTTTATACAGTCTAGACTCAAAAGAACTGGATACAAATATCTAACTCTCCTGAAAAAGAAATAAACATAGCTCTCAAGACAAGATTAAAACAGTATCAATATCAACACCATGTACAACAAATAGAAATGGTGCAGCTCAAACAAAAAGGGAAGCTTACCTCAAACTTGGAGTCAATGGGGAAATCAAACGACAACCCTCTGAAGTTGAGGACAAACAACTGCTTCTCTGCAATGTACACTGAAAAACAAGATCTCATGTTTCAGTTTGTGCCCTCTGGCAATTAATAATGAAGATATTAACAAATACAGGCAAACAAATGGTACACACAAACCATCTTAGGTCTGTTGTTTTAACAAGGAGAGAGAATCCCCAGTCAACTCACATAGTTGTTATTTTATTCAAGCTCTTTTGTGGCACTGAAAATGAAACAGGGCCAAGGTCACTGATGCAGTATGAAGGCATAAGTAATTGATTTTAAGTAGTGCAGTTAATCTTGAAGGTCATATGATAATATAGTGATGTATATTAATAATGTGCTCATCTACAGCATGAGTGCCTACATGATACATATTAATCTAAAGACAATAATTTTACTTTCTATATATATATACATTGACACACACACATGCACAACACAGAAGTCTTGCTAATACTACATAAAACATTTACTGAAGTAGGAAAAAAGAAAGAAAGAAATTATCAGGGCAAAATATGAATGTGTAAAGCTAGATAAGTTACTGTGAGTTTCATAAATACTCTATAAGAGTTTACAACAAAATGCTGTTGCAAAGGCAGAAAATTGGTCAAGTATCTAATTAAAAGTGTTTAAGCTACTTAAAGCAGTATGTGCTTGATCTTTATTATGACATATTATGGCTCATCCACATTCATTGGATAAAAAGAGAGAGAGAGAGAGAGAGAGTGGGAAAAACAACAACCGGAGGGGGCTGGGGGGGGGGGGGGGGTGATGTTTCATCTTTCCAACAGGAATGCTGAAATAGGCTAAATGTCTCCTCTGAGAAAATCAATTATCAAGGGTTCCCTCATTTAAGCTTGAATATATCTGTCAAAACAGTGCTTTGGGTGTTTCATCTGTAGCCAGAAATTCGCCCGTAACCTCTATCTTCTCATTTCATTCAACTTCATTTCACCCCAGTCCTCCTCAAACTTCCTTTCAACCACGTCCTTCTAATAACGATTAATAACGAAATACACCTTACAACTACCACTAAAGCCAACTCAATGACCCCCTTGAACCCGAGAATCTGTTCCGACGATCTGCCGTCAATCTGTTGAGCTGAAACGGTAGCTGTCTAAAGCAATTAGGAACCAATAACAAGGACGCGCGTCTGAAATACAAATCTCTGCCTTCCTACAGCCGGCCCACCTGTCTCCCTGAATCACACCCTATTGTGAAGCCCACTAGAGCCTTCGTTTGCCCTGTCTCCTTTTCCAAGTTTTCGCAGACGATAGCTATTCCGATTCCAGCTTTTTGTTTCACCATCACTCAAGCCACTCCAACTTTTTAAGCTGCCTATCTCGGAGCAGCAGTAAAACGCTGACAGATTTTCGTGTAGGAATAATCTGTGCCGGAGAAATTGTAGATAACCGCCAGTAAAAAGGCCGTAAGCCGCGCTCTATTCAAAACCGACAGGCACTGCTGCCTATGGAGAGTGGGGCAAGAAGTGGGACAGGTAGAGCGCAGAGTGATGACTTACCGATAAGCCCGCTCCCGATGAACGGCATCTGTTGACTTTTTTTTCTCTCCAGCGAATTTAAAACTTTAACGCTGCTCATTTGACGACATTCTGCGCCAAAGTTGCCTCCGAAGAGGATGGCCGTTGGTCCACTGGTGGGCAATTCGGGGCAGAGAAAGCAATCGGACCTACATTGTTGCCACCTTCTTCTTCCACCTAATAGAAATACCGGACCGGGCTCGCAGTGTGGAGCGTTGGTGGCCCAATGAAACTAGCGCACATGCAGGATAGCTTTGGTCTTTTCCGTTAAAATGTCCTATAAAATAGTTTAAAACTATTTACACAGTCAGATGGGCTGGCTATACAGCAGACGATGAGGGGGTAGGTGCGTGGGGGGGGGGGGGGGGGGCGGGTGTGTGACACTGGGCATCAGTGCCACTGCCAAAGCCGTCCATGAATGCCTCAGGTGCATTCATATATATGCACCTATAATAAAATTCTGCACTAAGACGGGCTGTACTCACTTTACCTCTCTTCTCTGTCGCTCTCCCTCTCTTCTCCGTCCCCCCCCCCCCCCTCCCCCGATGTTGTCCCTCTCTCTCTGCCCCCCCCCCCCCCCCCCTTCTCGCTTTCTCTGCAAAAGTGTGTATGTGTGTGTGTGGGGGGGGGGGGGGGGGGTATTCGCTATATACAGTGTGCTAAACCACAACTGTGATCCCTCTCAACGTTCAAAGGCCTATCCAACAAACAATTTCTGTAACCTCATCCCGGACAAAGCTCTAAGTAGGCCTACCACAGAAATCGTTGGTCCTTTTTCAGACTGGGACCATCCTTCATTTCCGTTTTTTTCTTTCTTTCTTTCTCTGTGTCGTGTCCCCCCCCCCCCCTCCCGTTAAACTTTCCACCTTAAATTCCGGCTTCAAGGTTCTGCCGTCATATTTTGTCCATTACAATTCTGGTAGCCGGGTGAACATGCTCATGATTGCTGGTTATCAGCAAATTCAACATGCTTTACCCACACCCATCAAACTGTTCCTGGTAATAAATAAAATAGTCACTTCTTTTTCTCTCTCTTTCTTCTAATACAACTAAAACTGCCGTCGCTTCCGCGCGCAACACCATACTGGAAAGCAGTTTGGCATATTTACCGTACCTGTGACGACCCCTCCCTCAATCAAGCTAACGTTGCCAGAGAAGTCGTAACGCCACTGTGACCATCACCGGGTACTTCTCAAAGAGAAAGGAAGGCTGTTACCGAAACGGTACTACAACACGGCAGCAGTAAAATTAGTAGTAAAACTAGTACGCACCAGGACTTAAGAGATCGCTTTGATCGGTAGCCCGGTAATAAAAACAGCAAGTTGGTAGCGCTGCACGGAGCGGCAGAGCGGAGTGATCTGCCCTTTGAGAGGCCATTCCCTGCAGTTGACTCGGCGAGCCCGCCATAAAAAGGATGCCGAGACTGAGCAAGGACGATTTGAAGAGCAGCAATAAGTGAGCACGTCTAATTAGCTGATTACTACCGAGGCCAATACGACTTATTAGTGTGACCCTGCCATTAGGGCGATGAAGTCAAAGTTGCCCCCCGCCCTTTCCTCTTGTCGTCTGCTATTGTGCTGCGTCGGAGCGGGGATGTAAAGTAGTGCTTTGTTGACGTCGCCACTGTATTACAATCATCCGCCCCGTCATTTGACTAACAGCTGAAGCCCGATGTGATCAACAATGACGACGGTTTGATCGTACTGCCCTCCACTCCCCCCCCCCTCCCCCCACCCCTTTAAAAAAACAACCCAGATAGTCTTTCTTTATCATCCCCTGCGCCCCCCTCCCTCCCCCTCCACCATCACCACCCACCCACACCATGCCCTCCTCCACCTAAAGTATTACAGATCGACCCCACTTTAAAGACTCCTGCAAGGGGTCTCGATACTGCTCTTAGCGCAGTCCATGTTACAGTTAGCCGATTTGGGTGTGAAAGCAATCAGCTGTTTGGAAAGAGGTGGAATCGAGCATCTAAATACCAGCTGGTTTAAGAAGTTGAATGGAACTGTTTTGTATCTGTCACGAGAGAGAGAGAGAGAGAGAGAGAGAGAGAGAGAGAGAGAGAGAGAGAGAGAGAGACTCGAAAAACGACCTCCGACCTTCGTTTTTCGGCTCGCCAGGATTGCCCCCCCCATTCCCCTTTTTTTTTTTAATGGAGTATTACTCCCCCCCCCTTCCTTGCCCACCACCACCACCACTCCCCCGTCCCTCCCTCTGGTTCCCTGTCCCTCCCCAAGAGATAATGATATTTTCCACGGCAGAGAGTCGCCCTGGGAGGCGTTCATAAAGCTTCCGACCCAATCACGAAGTGGGTGGGTCAGTGAACATTCAGTCCAACAAACCTATTAGCACGTGCACAGTGATTACGTCAAGAGCCGGGGTAAGTGCCGTCATAAAGGGCAACGCGGTCCGCAGCGCAAGCATTCTCAGCAGCTCAACAAAGGGGTGTGGGGGGTGGAGGGTGGGGGGGGGGGGGGGGGGGGGGGGAAGGGGGGTTGTTACTCGTTAGTTGAATATCGGCCAGGGATGCACCAAGGAACTTGAAACAAAGAACTGTATCTAGTTTGGGCATCGGAGGAAAAAAAACCAAAACAACAACCCAAAGCTGTGTCGTCGGAAAATGGCTTTAAAAGCTACAGCCCTGCTGTCACTGCATCTCACATTATATCGTTTTTTTTTGTGGCGGAAGGTTGGGGTTGGGTTGGGTAGGGGGGGGGGGGGGGGGGGGGGGGTGGGTTGGGGAGGGGGGGTGGCTGGCGGGGTTCTATCATATTTTTTCTTCCCTTTAGTCTCTGCTATTTTCCTTTTTTCTCTTTTTCTTTTCCCTTCCCTTTTCCTTTTTTTCCGGGTGGTGGTGGTGGGGGGGGGGGGGGGGGGGGGGGGGGGGGGGAGGAGTCGAAACTTGACAAGACCACTTTCCTGAGCAAAATTCGTGATGTAACGGAGAGGAGGGGACACAGTATCGCATATATGGGAGTACAATGCAGTCTCATATTTCATACACAAAGAAAAACATTAATTGAGTCGGGGGTGGGGTGAGTAGGGGTAGACAGAAAGAGACAGACAGAGACACAACAGACAGGACAAAGGCAGGCCGACAAACAGAAGCAGAAGGCCTGGGCCAAAGGCCGGAAGAGTAGCAGAGCAACAGAGTGATAGAGAACACACCTCCAGGATGAGTGGCCCCGAACGACTGGTCAATCTGCTCTATAGTGGGGCGCACTTGTGGCGTGTTGAAGGCTACCCCGCTGTAAGTTTGAAACCCACGTTAATAGCAGCCGCAGGTGCAGACACAATTACAACAGCTAATAACACATCTGAAGCGGGTTATGATTTAATAATACAACTTTAGTACACCAGATACTTTTCTTAATTAACGGGTAATGCAGAGTACATTAATTTGCATGACGAATCGAGGAAAGATCAAAACAAAAACAAAAAAGAGTTACTAGATTACGTGGGCAAATCTAGAAATGAGTTTCGTGAGCACACCCACACACCCCCCCCACTCACACCCAAACAGAGTATATTTGATTACGGTGATAAGGAAATCACTCTTAATGCACACAAAAAAAGAAGAAGAAGAAGAGACAAAAAAAGAAAGAAGGAAAGATGTAACATGTATATTCCAAAAATTCTTACTTCTTCCAGAAAGGCAACTGAAACACGAAGTCAGTACTTACCAGTATTTCAACTTGACTTTGCTCATGTTGTTCACCTCTATGATCTGCAAATGAAAATAAATGTGAACAATACACATTAACGACAGATTCAACTCCCACATCACACTGCACAGCACAGGCTCCTGCCTGTACTTTTCTTCAGATGCATCTCTAAAACTAACAGACAAATACCAGTATGGCAGGGTCGAAGCGACAGAAGAGGAATTGAAATCTGAACGAAACTCTTCTGAACAGCCGGACTGAGAAACAACAACAATTCTTCCTCTTTTTTTTAAGGGGGGGGAGGGGGGGGGGGGGGGGGGGGTCTTTTCACGTAGACTGATATATTAGACTGCTCTTATGACTGAACAACAAAAACATCAACAAAAGAATGGAGAATCGTCACAGTCCAGCCTCAGACATCTGAAGAGAAAGTGCTCAACCTAATGTCTTCACGCCACTTATAAAGAGTCGGTTTGAGAACCAACGGAGACTCATCACAAGCCAGTACTCAGAAATCTGAACACTAAGTGTCCCAATTTCTTCAATGTTACTCCCAAAGACTCGGTTTGAGAAGGAACAACGAAGAAGACATCTGAACAGAAAGTGCTCAACCTAATGTCTTCACGCCACTTATAAAGAGTCGGTTTGAGAACCAACGGAGACTCATCACAAGCCAGTACTCAGAAATCTGAACACTAAGTGTCCCAATTTCTTCAATGTTACTCCCAAAGACTCGGTTTGAGAAGGAACAACGAAGAAGACATCTGAACAGAAAGTGCTCAACCTAATGTCTTCACGCCACTTATAAAGAGTCGGTTTGAGAACCAACGGAAACTCATCACAAGCCAGTACTCAGAAATCTGAACACGAAGTGTCCCAATTTTTTCAATGCTACTTCCAAAGACTCGGTTTGAGAAGGAACAACGAAGAAGACATCTGAACAGAAAGTGCTCAACCTAATGTCTTCACGCCACTTATAAAGAGTCGGTTTGAGAACCAACGGAAACTCATCACAAGCCAGTACTCAGAAATCTGAACACGAAGTGTCCCAATTTTTTCAATGCTACTTCCAAAGACTCGGTTTGAGAAACAACAACGAAGAATCATCGCAAACCAGTCTCAGTCATCTGAACACAAAGTGCCCCTAATTTCTCCACGCTAATTCTAAAAAGTCGGTTTGAGAAACAACGATAATAGCGGAAAATCGTCACAAGTCAGTCTCATTCATACATGATCTAAACAAAAAGTGGCCCGAATTTTTGGACGCAGCTTCTAAAAAAGTCTTCAGTCTTCCCAACACTGGACACCAAAACAACATAACAAAACAGCTCACCAAAAGCAGACAAGTAAGTATCCTACATCTCATTTTTCACCGTTTACCTGTTGTTTCAGTGTTGCTTTGTAGCTTGAAAAACGGGCTTA
>JABMCL010002073.1:2495000-2535000 GCA_018857735.1 Alviniconcha marisindica
AGAAGAAGAAGAAGAAGAAGAAAGACAGAAAGGTGAAGCAAACAACAAAAAAGGTACCGAGGCCTGTGGCAGTTGATCGCGATACGAATCAGACGTTCGTCGATCCTCGTACACTTATGAAAACCTGTTATTGTGAACGTGGGCGGGATTATGAATGCTCTCAAGACCATGCCTCATTCCATGTGTATTCTTATTTGACACGGGGCAACACAGACATATTGACTGATGGATTGAGTGATCATTCGGTTCAAATGATCTGATATACTTTGGGGGTTTTAAGTCACCGAAGAGCATGTGCAGTTGTGCAAAAATTCCGTTGACCCGTATGCCGTGCAAAAACAGTTTTGGAAAAGAAATGGAATATATTCGTACAGTTTAGTTTCGCACACATATTTTATCGGTTTATTTCATCAACCAGACTCCTTTCAATTTAAGACACTGTGTGTGTGTGTGTGTGTGTGTGTGTGTGTGTGTGTGTGTGGTGTGGTGTGGTGTGGTGTGGTGTGGTGTGGTGTGGTGTGGTGTGTGTGGTGTTGTGTTGTGTTGTGTTGTGTTGTGTTGTGTTGTGTTGTGTTGTGTGTTGTGTTGTATTGTGTTGATGGTGGTGGTGATGTGTATGTGTGTGTGACTGTGTGTGTTTATTATCAAAAACATTACGTTGTATTTTGACTGGGCTGAATGGCCCCTCTTGACAAGGAAGGTTTAGACGTGCACTGAAGATTTCCGGACAATAACATTTAAAAAACAAAGCAAAGCAAAGCACTATCGATAAAAATCCAAAATTCAAATAAAACCATATTATCTAAGGACGATCAAAGAAAGCTGTCTCCAACCATCACAGTCATCCACGCCCTACCTCTCGACATCCTACAGCTGATACGCACGCTTCAAACATCCCTTTCAATCAAAAAGACCTAACGTGAAGGCTATGCCCAAGAAGACCTACTACAGTAAACAGTTTGCTTTACGTCCACAGAAGCGAGATGGTCTATCAGGGACGGGGACGGGGGGACGGGGGGGGGGGACGGTGGGCGGGGGGCGGGGGGAGGGAGGCTCGACCGCGCGCACAGACCCGGAAGACCGAGGAGGCCGCGGACCGCCGCCAGAACCCAGAACAATAGAAGTGTCCCCCTAGCCATTGCATGGCAACTAGTGTACTACGCAATTGCTGTTTCAACTGTTGTGCGGAGCAGTCACAATGTCTACCACCGCTGCTTTTATCAGCCGAAGCAAAAGAAGTCCAACTTTCAGAGCCCAGCTCCACCTCCATGCTCTTGATCTCTTCCGGGCTAACTTGAGGGTCCAGCACCACCTCCCTCCTCTTGATCTCGCTTGGACCCGTAAGAGTGCCTAAATTCTTCGTGAGAGTCCGGCTCTCCTCCCTCCTCTTCATCTCGCCAGGACTCTGCGTACTACAGTAAACATGGTGCTTAACGTCCACAGAAACCACAAGGCTTATTAGGAACGGGGAGAATGGGGGGAAGGAGGTAGGGAGGTGGGGGAAGAGGGAGAGTATATACCTATTGCTACACTGTCACCACCAGAACGACCTGCATTAAGGTGGGCAGCGATGAGAGCCATTTTAATGTTTCATTAATTGCGAGGGACAAAGTCACAAGACCGTGTCCACAACCTTTTTGAAGAGAAAGGAGAGCCGAAGCGGTATCGAACCGAGGTCCTTCCGCTTACCAGCCTACCGCCTTACCGCTAGGCCAAACCGGCTCTCACGCGTACTACAGCGTAACTGCAAGCAGATATACCTCCGCAGTCACAATCACCTGTCCTCTTTTCCATCATAAACTCGGTCATGTGTCCGCGACACGTGCGCTGCTCTCCTTCGATGATCAACGACCCCAGCGCACGGCGAAGCTTCACAGTTTAGTTACTCACTAGAAAACAAAGAGTGCTCCCAGCCTCCGTAGTGTTTTGACAAGCCCAGTCAAAAGAGAGGCTATCCCCATCAGCATCAGGCTATCAGCACGGTGGCACTTCGCAGTTAATACTCACTTAGGAAGAAAACAAAGCGCTCCCAGATCCGTATAGTGTTTTCACAAGCCCAATCAAAGAGAACAACAGGCTATCAGCATCAATGAGAGAATGGGGAGTAGGGGCCGGGGGAGGGGGGGGGGGGGGGGGGGGGGGATTCTTTTATCGATACTTTGTCACTGACATGATAACATCTCTGAGCCATTTGTCTCTGACGGAGCACGTAGAGAGCGCCGACACAACCACTGCTGAACTACCTAACACACACTGACTCTCTTCACTGGCTTTTATAATACCGGAGTTGGGGCTGGGGTGGGGGGGGGGGGGGATCTCTGGGATCGGATGTCACATCCGCGGGTTGAATTCTATGTACAGGCTGCTACTGAAGTTTATGCACAGCATGCACATGCAAGTGTGTATAAACTGGCAGACCTGAAATTAATGAGCACGAAAAAGGTGTCTTTTGGCTGTGCCTTAGGATGAACTAGTGTTGCGGATTTTGCAGTCTGAACTCGCAAGTTTTTATGAACTACATTGGCAGCCCTAAATATGAACCAAACCTTCGACCCCTGCCGCGGAAGCCAGCCGTTGACAGCTGACGAAACGGTTTGGTGCATTCCGGCTTACACCGCTGAAGAGAACAGCCCCTTTTCAGTTTCTCCCAAGGTGGGGTACGCGGACGCAGAAACTAGAGCCTTTTTACTGAGAACCTAGATCTGTTAACGGTTTCCTCTTTTAAAGCTTGAAGCCGGTCAAAGAATAACTGTATAATGCTTCGCCGACCGCGAAGAATTCTGTCTTTCAAATTTCCAACTTTCCGGGTCATCCAACTCCCCCCCCCCCCCCCTAATCCTCAAACACACAGTGACGCGTGTCTCCAACAACAGTGAATCAGACGTTCACTTGTGATTTGGTGATTTCGTTCAATGCTCTTTTACGTCCACAGAGACCGTACGGACTATTGGGACTGGGAGCCCTGGACGAATACCTCGATTTTCACGCAGCTCCTGGACTCTGGACTTGGTGAATTCTGCTTCGCCCTGACATAACCCCCGTTAACTACCAAGTAACTAAACAACTGAGTCAGTTTCACTAAACAG
Organism: Alviniconcha marisindica; assembly: GCA_018857735.1. Lineage (NCBI taxonomy): Eukaryota > Metazoa > Mollusca > Gastropoda > Provannidae > Alviniconcha > Alviniconcha marisindica. The sequence goes on from JABMCL010002073.1 coordinate 2,498,087, forward strand.
ATAGTCGGCGAGTCGGTTCGACTTGGCAGTAAGGCGCGCTGGACTGGTAAGCGGACGGAAATGGGTTCGAGTCCGCTTCGGCTCCTCTTTCTCTTCAAAGCTGTGGTTTAGGGGTACTGTCTTGTGATTTTGCCCCTCACAATTCACCAAATGTTAAAACGTTGTGGTTTGTGGGATACTGTCTTGTGACTTTGCCCCTGGCAATAAACGAAACATTAAAACGTTGGGAGAAACTTCTGAGAGACGGGGTGGAGCGCAAAATATGGGCTTTCCGGAGCGCACAGATACCTTCGTGAACTGCACTCAAAATAGCCCACACTGCTACCCGTCTTAATGCAGGATCATTCTCATGGTGAAAGTGTGGCGTTACGTGGGCCTTTTCGCTTCCTTCTCCCCCCCACCTCATGGGATCTCGGTCCCCGCCAGTGCCTCTCCGGAGACAGTTCAGTCCAGTTCAAGATGGTATCTATGCGCTCGGAAAAGTCCATATGTGCTCCTCCCCGTTTCTCACAGGTTTGCCCAACGTTGCCTTTGAAACAGTTCCGATGATCGTCTCACTGACGATGGCCCTCTCTCGTCCTTTCCAAGAAGATCGTCTAGCGCTTTCTCTTTCCACACCTCTCTCCTCCAGGCGACCGATGGTGTGATATGTCCTTGGCTTTGTGCCCGCAGGTAGTGTCTCAAGCTCCTCAACACCTCAGATCTTCCGAGAAGCAAGCCACTTGTGAGGGTTGCTTTGCCCGCCCCCGGAGACAACTCGGCGTAAACGACTCTAACAGCCACCGAACACGTTAACTTTTCATCATCAGTTTGCCGCACAATAGTCCCCCCCCCCCCCCCCCCCCACAACACAAACACACACACACACACCACACACACACACACAGCACACCTGCACACTCGTTGTTCAGCGCATGGACCTGCGTACATAAAAGTATGCAGGTCCGTGGTTCTACGCTAAGCTGAAGGCTGCGTGGGACATGTTACTACACACTGCAACCGTTCCGGGCCGGCTGCCTCTGCGGTCGCGTCATTGCTCTGCCGGGTCACAGGCCCCGATGTCACGCACTCACTCGGTTGTGCGGCGCGAGATAAACGACGGTCACGTTCACTCGCTTCTTCTTCTAACGTTGCTTCACGTCCACAGAGACAATAAGGACTGTTAGGGACGGGGAGCCCAGGACGACTTTCACGCAGCTCCTGAGCTTTTTTTTTTTTTTTTTTTAATGCATCATTCATCCCGCGTCACGCAACGCCACTGCAGGTACATAAAACTGTTGACGGCCCAGTCGCTACACTTAAACGATTTTTCTAAAATAATGATAATGGACGGCTCTCATACAGCTAAAAATCTTTATGCGGAACAAAAACCCGCTGAGCTAGCAGACGCCAACTGAGGTGCGCGCGCCCAGGCACATACATAATCTATGTTCTCAGAAGTGGTTTCTCTCTCTCTCTCTCTCTCTCTCTCTCTCTCTCTCCCCTCTCTCTCCCTCTCTCAGAAATAAGGTCTGTCAAAAAGGCCTGTCTAAATCAGGAAAGTTCAAAGCTGAGTTCTGAACTCAGATAGTGGGAAGATTTCGTCCACTGGCAGGCAGTGAATTCCTGGCAGACGGGGCGATTTTGTGTATATGACTGTTATTATCTTCACTAATAGTAATATTCTAAGCATCACCTTGACTACGCAGTGCATCACACACACACACACACACACACACACACACACACACACACACACACACACACACACGCCCCACACACACACAGCCCCCCCTCCCCCCCCCCCACACACACACCAAACAAAACGAAAAACAAAAAGCGAAGACACATCGCCATGCGCGAGGCTTGCTTCCCAAAAAGACCGCTACACATTCAAAGAACAGCAGAAGGAACAGAACCAAAATCGTCGAAAGATCTCCCAGAGTCCGAGACGGAACAAAATGAAAAGGAGGGTTGGGAGGCGGTGGGGGGGGGTGGTTGGGGAGGGTCAGTCTTGGAGCAGAGTCCAAGACAAAAGAGAGCATTAGCCAGGGCGGAGGGGTCTGGCCCGGCAGCGACAGCTGGCAACAAAGACATCACCTCCTGGGGCACGAGGGGACCACACACAAAAAAACAGTGTAGTCATTTTTTCCCACTGCAGCAGTGTCGGGTCATTTTTCAGTGTCCACGAGGGTCAACAAGCAGCCGATGGTCCTTTAGTCGCCGTGCACACACACACACACACACACACACACACACACACACACACACACACACACACACACACACACACACACACACAACTCTCTCCCCACCTCACACACACACCACCACACACACCACACCCACCCACCCAGATCTCTCTCTCTCTCTCTCCCCCTCTCCCCCTCTCTCTCTCACCCCCACACACACACACACACACACACACACACACACACACACACACACACACACACACACACACAGAGCCATGCAGATGGAGAGACACCAGGGCTATCCTAGGACTGAGAGTGTGGGTGATCACTGATCACTCTGACTGGTGTTCAACTCCAAGATGAGTTATGGGGCAACTGGAACCGCACCCACTGCCGACAGCGATCCAGTTGCAGTCAATATTGAAAGATTGGATGACTTTTAAGTTTGTGGAGATGAAAGGTGCGACTTAATGCATCTTTCCTCAATTCATCTTCGGTGAGACACACACAGAATGGAGCTGGGTTTTGACCGCTTAGATCATATCAGACAGAGGGGAGGGAGGGAGGGAGGGAGTGAGAGAGGGAGGGAGGGGGGGGGGGGGGAGAGAGAGAGAGAGAGAGAGAGAGAGAGAGAGAGAGAGAGAGAGAGAGAGAGAGAGAGAGAACTTGATTTTACAAAGATTGTAGTTTAGGTTCAGTCAAAACCTGTAAAATGAAAAAAGGAAGAGAGAACTCATACTCGAAAACTTAATTTTACAACGACTGTAGTTTGGGTTCTGTCAAAAGCCTGTCGAGAGAGAGAGAGAGAGAGAGAGAGAGAGAGAGAGAGAGAGAGAGAGAGAGAGAGAGAGAGAGAGACAGAGAGACAGAGAGAGAGAGAGAGACAGAGAGCTAGGGTACCAAAGCGCTCCGAGACGCCAACGCACGCACTAGTGCACACGAGTGGGGGGGGGGGGGGGGGGGGGGGGAGAAGAAGAAAAAAACTCAAGGACCCACCCTCAGTCTGTTGAACACACACCCCATCAACAACGCTGGCTGCAGCGATGGTACGGCATGACAAATCGAATTGAAGATCCCAGAACAGCCTTATTTCCCCCCTACTTCCGGTCCCTAACGCGATGACGTGTCCAGCGCATTGTGCGACGTTCAGTGCCTTGAGGACGCCTGTCATCTCGGCGCAGCACGAGGGACACGCTGGGCTGGGGAGCGAAAGGAGCATCGCTCTCAGGAGACAAACGCGGATAGCCAGCGTCACCCTCCACCCCACCCACACCCCCATTATCATTGGCGGGAGCTGCCACACGTATCATTTCTGTCGCGACAAAAGTATGCTTGTCGCGACAAAACTTTTGTCGCAACATATTTTTTGTCGCGACAAAACTTTTACCGCGACAAATAGTTGTCACGACAAACATAATTTTGTCGCGACAAAAATGATACTTGTGGCAGCTCCCGCCAGTGATACCTCATACCTCCAAGCATTTTCTGTGTTACGAGTGCCAAAGCCCAGGTCAGGCACAAACGGACAGCATCCCACAAACTTTTTCGCACGGCTCACCGACCCGTACTCTGTTGCGCGTCATTCGTACCAAGCTTGGTCGTCAAAGGTTCAGCTGTCACCGAGGTGTGTAGGCCCGCCACAGAGACGGCTACGGTGATGCTGGCACGACCCGTTTAACTTCATCATAAAGTAAACATGGTGCTTAACGTCCACAAAAACCATAAGGCATATTAGGGACGGGGAGAAGGGTGTGTGTGTGTGTGTTGGGGGTGGGGGGGGGGGGGGGGGTATGGAGGTGGGGGAAAGAGGGAATTTATATATATATATATATACCTATCGCGACACTGTCACCACCAGAATGATGCCTGCATTAAGATGGGCAGCGATGAGAGCCATTTTAATGTTTCAGTAGGAAGTGATGGACGAAGTCAGAAGCCAGTGTCCACAAACCACAACCTTTTTGAAGAGAAAGGAGAGCCGAAGCGGTATCGAACCGAGGTCCTTCCGCTTACCAGCCTAACGCCTTACCGCTGGGCCAAACCGGCTGACCTACTTCATCACACAGATCTCTGCACCCTTTCGTGTTATCTTGGGCCCTGTTGCTGGATTTCTGGTGTCCAGAATGTTACCAGATTTTACCAAGTACGAGGCAGCGAAGAAGTGAAACTCAGAGACTCGGGAGGGTGCGTGTGGTACACCCTTTCTCTCTCTCTCTCTCTCTCTCTCTTGTTTTGTTTAAATCTGCGAATGCAACAGTTTTCCAGCAGCTTCCTCCTCTGCGACAACAGCGCGCCATCTATATTCCTCAGAGTGTGTGATCCGTATCATTGAATCCTGTCACTGGTCTGACAGATTATTATCGACGCGGTGGGGTCTCTTGTCTCGTCGGGCCCTACTGTCTGCTGCAGCAGCTCTGACAGCGCCGGTGGGGGTCGGGACGGGGGGGTGGGGGGGGGGGGGGGGTCTTGCCAGCACGCCCTAATAATTAAAAAAAAAGTTTAGGTGCCACTGGGACGACAGGGCCAGTCCCGGGGGGGGGGGGGGGGGGGGGGGGGGGGGGGGGGGGGGGGGGGGGGGGGGGGGGACTGTGGCCGCTTGATCAACCTCGTGTGCCAAGGTCATGCACGCACGTGAACCGCGCTCGCGATAGCGGACTCCGGTGCACTGGAGCAGATTATTTTGTAGTTTCAGTTTTGAGTTTTTGAGATGACTTTCTTTGACCTCGTCTGCCTGCCTGCCTCACCACCCTCAGAGACCCCCATTTCAGTTTTACCTCAACCATGCCACGCTGTGTGTGTGTGTGTGTGTGTGTGTGTGTGTGCGTGCGTGCGTGCGTGCGTGCGTGCGCGCGTGCGTGCGCGCGCGCGCGCATCTGCACGTGCATTTGCGTGTATGTGAACACGCACGTAGCTTCCTTTTAGTTCGAGATGACTTTCTTTGACCCCTTCTTCCCTGTCGGCCCCCTCCACCCCTACACCCCCCATTCCGTCCAGTCTTCGTGCCATTTGGATTCTGTCTGTGTCGGGGGTGCACGCGCGTTGAAGCTCATTAACTATATATGTATAACATATACATATAGTTGGGAAAGAGTCATGTAAATTAGGCTACATTTTATTACTGTCGGTTCTGTGGTTCCGTTACTTAAGTACATGGCTTGTTTCTTCTTTATAATCACGACACAAATGCATCGTATTTAGTATTACAATTCACACACACAAATACAGCCCCCCTCCCCCCCCACCCCCCTTCTCTCCCTCCTCCCTCTCTGTGTGCATATATGTGTAGTATCAATAATCGAGGGATGGATGTAAAAAGACCATAATATGTCTACTCCACTACCCTCGTAAAATAAAGTTTATTCATCCAAAATAAAGTTTATTACTCTCTCTCTCTCCAATACTAGTCATATGAACTATCAGATGTTTTACTGCCTTGTTTGCTGGTTCTTTGCTCATAATGTATAACTGAGTGATGTATGCATGTGTGCATCTGGCGCTGTGAACACGCTGTTTTGTGTGGATATTCTCATGTATAAAATTTCACTCACTCATTCATACCTATATGTATATATATAAATAATGCCTGTAATTTGATATCTATACTCATCAGTAAGGGCTAGTTGTTAAGACAGGTTTTTGACTGAACCTAAACCACAATCCTTGTAAAATAAAGCGTTTGAGTTCGAGTTCTCTGTTTGTCTGTCTGTCTGTCTGTCTCCTTCCAGCCAGGCATACGCACCTTGAGTCTCTGTGTGACTGGGTCAAAGATGAGGCGGATTCCATCCAGTGACAAGTTGAGAACCAGATCCATCTGAAGGGGGTTCTGCAAATCAAAGAACTGATTGCAAGACAACTTGAGTTTCACAAACGGCAGCAGTAATTATTACAAAAACCAGCTCGTCCAGTCAAACCCAGAGAGAAGACAGTGCGGCTGAATGAAGCTTTGTGTACTGCCCACAATGAATAAGATCCATCAGGAGGCATAGACATTTCATTCCATTTTTGTGCACCTGCTAATCTACCACTTACCACCACCGGTTGTTCTCGATTTTTTCTTCTTCTAATTTCACTTGGTTTCTGTTATGTCCTTGACATGCACGCATGGCTCTATATCCGGAACTTCTGGGTGACAGCTGTGAATATATATATATGTCCCTGATGTGTAACTGATTTGCCCAGTATGCTCAATATCCAGAATTTCTGGGTGATAACTGTGAATAAATGTCCCTGATGTGTAACTGATTAGGCCAGTATGCTCCATATCCAGAATTTCTGGGTGATAACTGTGAATAAATGTCCCTGATGTGTAGCTGATTTTCCCAATATGAATCAGATATCTTGGTTGCCCCTGGCTGAAAGATGCCCTCAAAACACACAAATAATCGTGACTAGTAATTAGAGAGAGGGGGGAAGGGGGGCGAGAGAGAGAGAGAGAGAGAGAGAGAGAGAGAGAGAGAGAGAGAGAGAGAGAGAGACAGAGACAGAGACAGAGACAGAGACAGAGAGAGACAGACAGAGACAGACAGACAGACAGAGACAGAGAGATGCGTTGACAGAGTACAAGGAAGTCTGAGCATGAATTTGGGGAAGGACCATTTACAAGATTTAAACTTGACTCTAATTGATGGCAACTTTGCTATAATGATAACTCTCCAGGCAGACCCGGCTGATGGGTGGTATGTAATAGTTTCTGGTTCAGTTGTATTATTTTGGTAAACTGGTAAGCACAGCTGCTTGTAATTTCATACTAACCTCATCCTCACCCCCCACTTTTAACAAACAACTCAGGGGAACAACATTCTGAGTTGTTTTTTTTTACAAAATCGTAATTACTTTGGTGGCAGATGTCCTGTGCATTTTTACTGAGACAAAACAGCGAAGATTTTTTTCTTTCTCTTTTCTGTTTAGTTCCTGGGAAGAATGTTCTGACAAGGCGTCCAGTAAAATAAATTCAAAAACAAGCAAACAAACACCAAAATTTAAAACAAAAAGGTACCCACGAATGACGAGGTGCCTGCTCGCATTGAATGCCCTCCCCCCCACCCCCCCACCCCCAAAAACCCCAATTTTTAAGATTTTATTTTTAAAGCTGTTGTAATCTCAGCTCGATTATGCCTTACATCACTTTTGTCATTCAGTGTTTTTATGCTGCAATATGAGACGCTGAGTCTACACACCACTTTTATCATTCAGTGTTCTTATACTGCAATATGAGACGTGTAACTGAGTAAACGGACAACTACAAAGTACAACGCACACCCATATCATGCACCCACACACATACACAAGCTGACCCTAGTTGTACCTAAGCTGCAGGCCCAAATCCTTTGTGGCTGATATAGATATACAACTAGTAAGTAAACATGGTAAACACAGAAACCATGAGGCTTATTAGGGATGGGGAGAAGGGGGGGAAGGGGGTATGGAGGTTGGGGGAGAGGGAGATTATATACCTATCGCTACAATGTCACCACCAGAATGACTTCTGCATTAAGGTGGGCAGCGATGAGAGCCATTTTAATGTTTCATAATTGTGAGGGACAAAGTCACAGGACAGTGCCCACAGACCACAACTTCTGAAGAGAAGGGAGAGCCGAAGCGGTATCAAACCGAGGTCCTTCTGCTTACCAGCCTAACACCTTACTGCTAGGCCAAACTGGCTCACTATATACAACTAAAAGACGAGCTGAGTGTTGGTGTGAGCCGGTTTGGCCTAGCGGTAAGGCGTTAGGCTGGTAAGCGAAAGGACCTCGGTTCGGTACCGCTTCGGCTCTCCTTTCTCTTCAAAAAGGTTGTGGTTTGTGGACACTGTCTTGTGACTTTGTCCATCACTTCCTACTGAAACATTAAAATGGCTCTCATCGCTGCCCACCTTAATGCAGGAATCATTCTGGTGGTGACAGTGTAGCGATAGGTATAACAGTCTCTCTCCCTCTTCCCCCACCTCCATACCCCCTTCCCCCCGTCCCTAATAAGCCTTACGGTTTCTGTGGATGTTAAGCACCATGTCTACTTACTTATTGAGTGTTGGACCTAGGGTAGAGTCACAGGTCAGTGGAACTGGACAAGCTGGCGAATAATGCATGCACCTACTGCCCTGCCCGCCTGACACACCAATCCCCTCCCAAGCACTGCCTTTGTTTAGAACTGTCTGCTTCCCAGGAAGCGAGTGCGATGGTCATGGTTTCTTTCTTTTTTTCCTCAGAGTTTTATTGGAACTGAGATTGCGACAAAAGGTGGTGATATAGCGCACTACAAGTATTTAATTGATACTATACTAACATGTACATCCTCAATGTATTTGATGTTTACTTTCTTGGGCTTTTTTTTTTTTTTTTAAAGAGACATACAACAGAATAAAGAGTGCAAGCACCATATTAAAGGTACAAAACGAACTGTTCTTTGCAAAATCTTCCAAATTCAGCAAGGTCCAAATGGGACATTTAAACACCTGTCCACTGCATGGACAACTGATGCCAACTACATCATTATCACATATCTTACATAATGAGGAAACAAGAGACAATACATTTGACTACATTTTCCACTCACAACTGAAACAATTGCTCCTAAACTTTTAGGTGATTTGATGTGAAATTTGTCCCAGTCAGTTGTGATTTGTCATGTTCACATATGCATTGTTATTAACCACTCCCTTTCTCTTTATCAATGCAGAGAACTCAAGCCAAAATTTCAAATTATCAATAATTGGTGATTAAAGTATTAGTTTTCCTTATTTTATCAAAATACAGCTAGAATTGTAAACAAAAAGGTCCCCCAAAAATGACTGTTGTCTTCATGTCTGATCATCACACCTGACCTTTTATTGCAACTGGGAAAATGTCATGTTCACTGAACAGGTTTGGTCTCAGTTATCTTTTCTATGTCATTTTTTTGTAAGCCATTGTTTGTTCTTTCATTAAATTCAGAAATGTTAGTTAAATTTCTGAGTTGAAATCTGGAGTGCATTGTCCCATTTTTGTTATAACCTTTTGTCATTGGCTCAACTGTACATGTGTGTGTGTGTGTGTGTGTGTGTGTGTGCGTGTGTGTGTGTGTGTGCACATGCGTGCGTGTATGTATGTGCATGTGTACGCACGTTGTAGTTTTCTACAGTAGTAGTTTGAAATCAGCATAACATCATATCATGCAGATAACTAAAAGTACATCAAACGGGTATCCTGGCAACCTGCTCCTGGAAGATGGACTACGCCAACTAACGAAAATCTTCCATCTGTACGTGCACATGTGTATGCATACATGCGTGCATGTGTGCATGTGCACTTCAGTTTACAGAATGTGATGTCATACTAATTGCTTATTACACTGAATGTGATGCACACTAACGACCTGGTTCTAAAATTAGAAGGTAACAAAACAAAAACAAAAGAGATAACTAAAATACAAACTAGCAAACAATTAAAATATGTGTGCATGCGTGCATGTGTGTGTTTGTGTGTGTGCAGCCGGAGGGGGTGTATGTGTGTGAAAGTCTTTTAGCAGTGACTTCTGAAGGTCTTGTTGGCTTTCTCAGTTTCTGCATGCTGCCCATACGATTTTCACTAAACAGGTTCCACACCAAAATCAAATCTCACTTCTGCCTCCTAATGCAACTGAGCACTGCTTGCTTTAAGTGAGCATTACCACATACTCTGGAGACTAAATCATTGATTCTTCTGAAAGCATTAGGATAATTATCACCTTCTATACTAATGCAATATTCATCAGTGAGACATGATAAAAGCTTCTACTGTTTGTGGCATGTATGTATGCACATGTACACAAGCGTGCAGTGAGCCTACTTGATAGCAGAGAATAGCACAGTTGTCTATAGTCATCTAATTAATAACAACAACAAAAATCACTTTTCTAGACCTCAGTGCAACATTATTGCTCAGCTCAAAGTACTTTACTTCACCTAGACCATGACATAGTTCTCGTTGATAACTGATAGTGTACTCACAAACAACACTAATGACAATATAACGTACATTAAAAATAATGAAAAACCTAAGTACACACATGGAATACAGCTCAGCATAAAAATTTAAAAAACCAAATGAGCAATTAGTTATTGCAGCATTATACTTTGGCCTGGAAGACCTTAAGCACAGTAACATTTTTTTTTGGATTTTTTTTTTTTTTTAAAGAGAGAAGAGATTATTTATTTTTTAGCTCCTTTCATTAAAAATGTACTGGGTGAACCAGTCCTTTCTGAAAAATGAATCAGATTTGTACTGGCCCACAAAGCAAAACAGAGCAGAGGGGTATTAAAAACAAAACAAAACATGGGTGCAAAGCACAGGAGGTCACAGCTGTTGTGCTAACACTGTTTAAACTGTGTTGTAGAGGGATCATGAAAACATAAATATACTGAAGGTGATGGGTGATATGGCTAACAAATATATTAACAGCTCATAACTGGAGCTGTTTACAAAAGCTGTGCTGCTTTATCTCATCGACATTGTTGACAAAAACCCACTGTTGTTTCCAAAAACAGGGCTTATCATTATATGTATGTCAAGAGGTTTAGTAACATTAGATGTCAGTCTTCGTTGTGTAGTCAGATTGCTTGTGAGTGCAGGTGCCTCTGTGTGTGTGTGTGTGTGTGTGTGTGTGTGTGTGTGTGTGTGTGTGTGTGTGTGTGTGTGTGTGCACACAGTAGTCTCTAGGGACAAGATTTTGTGCTTTAAAAATGCTTTCATTATTATTATTATTACCCATTCCCAAGTGACAAAAACTGACTTAAGTTGATAAGAAATAATTGACCCAATACTTTGACCTGAGCATACATCAAAGCAACCTTTGTTTTATCTTCTTAGCTTATTATTGGTGTCACTGTCAATGCCTGCAAAGATATTTAAGTACAAGCATGTGTGTAGAAACTGATAAAACTTGAGTTTCCTCTGATTGGTGTATAAGATTCCACACACACATATCACAAAACCGGATTTTTCACCAGCACTGTTCATTTTTGGCTACTGTCCAAACAACCATGAAATCATCCTACCAGTCAATTAATTAACAGGTTTGTGTTCATACCATTATCACCCTAAGAAACAAGATCAAAGAAGCCATGGGTGGCTGCTGGGCCAGCTGTGACATTTGACAATGCATTGTTACTGTGCATGAAGTTATCCTATTCGTCACTTGCAAAACGTGGTTTCTAAATTCATGACAAAATCAACAGGATTTTTTTTTTTAATCCTTGATTTTTAATTTACATACATTTATGTCTTCTACCCCGGAAAGGGATTGAGAAAGGGCAGGTCCTTAGGAAAACCCAAATCTATGAAAGGGTGTTAATTTCAGATTCTATAATCTCTTTATCCTACACAGATTATATCATTATCACCCTAAGAAACAAGATCAAAGAAGCCATGGGTGGCTGCTGGGCCAGCTGTGACATTTGACAATGCATTGTTATTGTGCATGAAGTTATCCTATTCGTCACTTGCAAAACGTGGTTTCTAAATTCACGACAAAATCAACAGGATTTTTTTTTTTAATCCTTGATTTTTAATTTACATACATTGATGACTTCTACCTGCTGGACAAGTATTGAGAAGGTCAGGTCCTTAGGAAAACCAAGTCTATGAAGGCTGTGTAGTACAGATTCTATAATCTCTCTATCCTATGCATATTTACTCATCTTAAACTTCTTCTTAAACTTTGTTAAAGGAACCTAGCCTTCTCAAACAAGTTTCAGCCAACTGGTAGAAGAGATTACAATAAAATGCACCAGTCAAGAATTCTGTTTTAAGATGCTCTCTTCAATTTTATATATCAGTCAGTTTCTAATCTTAGCTTCATCAGCAATGGATAAAGGGACTGGCTGCATACAACAATGGCAAGTGTCCAAACTTGCCCATGTTGCAAGATGATGCATTAATGGGCATGAGGCATATGAGGAATGAGTCCAAGGAGGCAGTGGCTAGCCATTGGGCCAGCTGTGAGTGTGACAATATTTGACTGTTTACCACAGCCAGTCCTGCTGGTATCATGGATAAGTTAGACCGTAAATGACAAAATCCTTGACTGTAAGTTTTTACATATATATATATATATATATATATATATATATATATATATATATATATATATATATATATATATATATGACTAAGTGCCAAAAGGTGGGTCTGCAATGGGTGACTTGGTTGTGCTGAGAATAAAAGATGTTTAAACAAATATTTTGTCATTAGTGTGGGTTGAATGTGTGTGAAAATGAACGAGGATATAGTTGAAATAATAGCAGCAGAAATTTTGAAGCGGTTTGGGAAATATGTCCGTTAAAGTGTGATTTTACTGCTGAAATTCAACCACGAAAAGCGGACAGTGGCACAGAGCCCGTCTCTGTCGGCGTGGTTTGGTTAAAGAAAACAAGGAAAAGTTATATTTATCACATCTGTTATGTTCGCGAAAGATCGTTTTACAAGATCCATGCATCAGAAAAACTTCCAACAAATTATGCTTTTGCAAAAAGCGTATCGAACTTTATTTGATCGGACGTCATCTGTGTCGTAATACGAAACGCGAACTTTCGACAACAGACTGAAAACAACTCTGACCCTTGACATGAGCGGAAGTGACGTCATATGCACATCAGACTCGCGGTCAATCAGTCAGCAGCTTTGAAAAGATTTAACCAAACAACTTTGTTACATTAACAAAATTTGCCGCTCCTCAAATATTGTCGTAAGATATGACGTCCGACTATCTAACAAGTTGTGAGCGAAAAACAAAACATTATAGGTTTACACTTGTCAACAAACACGAAGGTACCACGTGACACTTCCCGGTCACATTTGATTTGAATTGCGTCGAAGGAATCTTCTGCTGCGAACATTGAAAGGTACGTCGCAATTATTGTTGTGAGGGTGACGTCCGACCATTCTTGACGTCCGATCACAATTTTACACCGTTTATTTTATTAAATCAGCTAGTTAATAGTTATTTAGATGATCTTTTGTGTTCAGGTTAGAGCGCAGTAGGACGAAGTGTCGTTTTTAAGCAAAGGGGGAGATTTGCGGTGGCTGACGTTGTGCTAGTATCGCAATGAAGAATTATATTGCAGCATGAGTTCTTGCTGTAATTTGGACGTCCGATCACCATGTGGCGTAAAACTAACTTCCAGTTGCACAGTGCAGACATTTGTGAAATATGACAGTTGCCATCCCAACATTGCATAGCGCTTCGTTTGACAAGATCGACCTGTGAAATCGGGGACGGCCAGTAATAACATAAAAAAATATATTAAAAAATTACGAGGATTAAGTCGGTCGGACGTCAGGGTTACCCCAAAATTTGTGCTGATGACATTTGACACCTTTTTGTTTAAGTTTTGTAAGGCTACTAAGAGTCATTTACTGATGGTTTAGTAAGTACTCCTAGACTTTTTATTTTGCTTGTTTGGTTTTAGTTTAGGTTTGATACTTTTAATTTTATTGAATTATTCATTGTATTTTATGGATACATTATGTTTGTGGATAGGAATTTTTGTTGATGATGTTTCTCATGTTGGTTGTTAATGTCTTATTTCAGACCAATAACTGCTGACATGACCAGGAGTAGGACAAAATTGCCCCTGCTATGAGCATGACCTTGATCATCAACTCCTCATTCAGTAGCAGCACTGTACCTGAAGATTGGAGAACCACACTTATCACACCTGTCTTTAAGAATGCTACCATTCAAAAAAGTTCTGACCAATTTCCTTCACAAGTGTCGTCTGCAACTAGTGCAAGATCCTCGCATATTGTCATCAGTAGCATCATGCACTAAGACAACATCATCATAGCTCCTGAACAACATGGCTTCAGATGTGATTGCTCATGAATGTGAAACCCAACTCCTTGGCCTAATCACTAAAATCAGTGAACTCGCACATGACTTTCAGGCAGGGAAACTGGTAGACCTTGTGGGCTGGACTTCTCCAAGGCCTGCTTCACAAGTTGTCCCATTATGGGATCACCGGTAGAACAAACACATAGATCAAGAGCTTCCTGAGAGATCAACAAGCTGTCATGTTGATGGTATGAAGTCGAACTTTGTCCCATGGGACTCAGAGGTGCCTTGAGGCAGTGTTCTTGGCCCAAAATTGTTTGTCCTATACATCAGTGACCTAGCTGCCACAACAGCCTACCTCCAGACTGAGACTGTTTGAAGATGACACCATCTGCCAGTGCCCCATCTCCACAGCTGAAGATCAAGCAATACTCCAAAATGATCTAAACAATTTCTGTATGGGTAATGAGAAAGCAGATGGAACATGTGCTTCTACCCGGACAGATGTGACATCCTAAGTGTTACTAAAAGCAAGAGGAAACACTACCATGCTCTGCATGGCCAGATGCTCAAGTCAGTCAACAGTACTCACTTCTTGGGTGTCACACTGACCTCAGACGCCACCTGGGAGACACATCAACATCACCAACAAAGCAAGCAGGACCCTGGGTTCTGGGAAGAACCCTGAAGATCAGCACCTCTTTAATAAAAGGCAAGGCCTACAAGGCAGTTGTCACACCAGTCCTGGAATATGCAAGCTCTATCTGGCACCCAAACAACAACCTGATCAACCGCCTAGAGTCTGTACAGCAAAAGGCAGCATGGTGGACACCACAGAGATGCTGCAGGATATCCAGTGTCAACAACATGCTGACTGGCTGACTAGGCTGACCATATCTCCAACATAGGTGCAGGAAAGCAAGACTGGTGAACTTTTATAACTTCCACCATCACCATGGCTCCATAGCCACTGACACCAAGTGAATAACAGGTGACTATCCCAGTATCACAGGAGCCCATCATTCCCATTCCCTGTTATACCCAGTGCCCTCCTGTCAAGTGTCATACTGACTACAGGAAATTCTTTTTCCCAACGCAATCAAGGATTGGAATGACCTCACTGAGGATGTGGCTGCTGTGCCCACCCTTGAGACTTTTTGTTCACATCTTCCAAAATCAGTACCTTCGGAGTAGGCCATGCCCCCCAGGTAAGTAGTGTTGATGATGGCTAGGGCTAGGGCTGTGCCAGTCAGGGTTTTCCCCGGCAAGCAGCTGGATTGACCTAGTTGGAGATGTGACATACACAAAATTCAGTGTTGTTTCATGTTTGTTTGTAAGAGTTTTTCTTAGTGCTGTGCTGTTTGGTGTGCTTTCTCTTGAAACATTCAAGGTGCAGTTTCTTTTTATACTGTAGGAGGTGGTATGGTGTTTTAGACTTCTGTTAAATGTTGTTGTTTTGACTGAAGTATGAGATAGCCAGTTGGAAGTGCTCAACAGGGTTACAATGCTATAATTACAAGCCAATTGTATGTAATGCCTATCAAAAAGGAAGTTGCATGCAGTACTCTGGATCTAAGTACATACTACTTTTCTACATTATGTGTATTTTTATAGCTGAAGAGAAAGTTTAATGTTGTACTGTCAAGTCTTATGACTGTCGCAAGCTGATGTTCGACATTTTATGATTCTGCAGTAAAACAAAGCCAACAATCATAAGTTGAATGTAGCACTGTGTTTAAATATATGTTTTTACATTTGTAGGTGAAGAGAAATGTAGAATCTTCAATAATTATTGTACTGTCAAGTCACATTTATGACATTGTCATACTTTGCTGTAATGCTGATGTTCGACACTTTGTGTAGTTTTTTTGTGCTATGTCAAGAAAAGAAACAAATTCCTCAAAACTGACTTTCCAGTGTGTCTGTTACCTACGCTAGAATGTCTGAATGGCAGAATGGATGAAACTTTGTGTTTTTTGTTGTCAGAAAGAAAAGGTAAAATATTTAATTATGTCGGATGTCAGGTATTGCGACAAACAGTACATGTCAATATTTTTGTAAGAAGTCAGGCTGCAATAAATTTATTTGAAAATACTTATGAGGACATCCTTAATCTGTTTAAGTGGTTGGGAATAAAAATAATAATTTACCAGCCATACAGTAGCACTTTTGTGTCGCAATCCCTGACATCCGACATAATACACTTTTCATCTTTTAAAGCTCGTTTTCTCAAAAACTAATAAAGTCGTTATCTTCCACTTTGAAGTGATGATTACCAATATAGTAAACATTCTAAAAACCTACTTCCTTTTACTTTATTTCATACTTTTTTTCCGACCTACTGTGTCCTCTTTTCATGCACACCTTTTGGCACTTAGTCATATATATACTGGTTTCCTTTACCAGATGGAGAAAGGCCAGCCTTCTTGGACAATACATCTTTCAACCAACATGTAGGTGAGATATAAAAAACACACACACACACATACACACCAAAACTTAGTAATCAAGAAGGCTAGTTCCTTCAAGATGACTCCAGTGTCATCACTAAAACAGTTCAACTTCTTGTGACTGACCTGGTCGCTGTACCAGACCTGAACCCCCTTGATATAGCGGTCTTGTCGGCGGAGAATGTTCACCGCCTGGTAGAATGGCATACCTGCCCATGAAACAAAGTAAAGCATGAACACTTATTCAGCATTTCAAATTTTCTATTGTTTTTCCAGAATTAAAATAAAATCTCTGATGAAATTATTTTCCCAAATATTTTGTTGAACAATCTGAATTCTGTCAGAGCAAGTCCTTTGTGATAAAAAATCTTTTTTTATAAAAATTACCCATCTTGAAAGTGTCACCTACACCTTTTTGTTAAACTTGTTTTGAGTCTTCTAAATCTATGCCTGTGTTTAAGTCCAATTTTGATCCAAAATTTAGAAGCTTCCACTGAAATTAGATGGGAGATATGGGTAGTCTGTGCTGTACCTGTAAAATCTAAATGTTTAGAGAAAGAATTTGCCTCAATGAATACAATGGTGCATGTTTCAGACTTGAAGGACAGAATGAAGATCAAGTTCTGGACATGAAAATCATGAAATAATAAACATCTTCAAGAACAGAATTTGAATGAGTGAATATATATAATATAGTCATGCTGTATTTGCTATAATAATGACAAATCTCCTGTCTCACACACACATTAGTGTAAAGAAAATTTCACATTTACATTCACACACACACACACACACACACACACACACACACACACACACACACACACACCCCCTTGAAAGATTCACCCCCATTACATTTTTCCGTACATACACGCTTTATTTTTACAGTTGTTAGAATAACTTTGGCTGAAACATTCATCTAAGCCTGAAATTATGGTGTACGTGTTTTACCCCACAAGTTTTGTCAGCTTCTATTTTTATCCATCACTGTAAGTGTAATATGCAAGGGTCACAATATTTCATCACATCGGACAGATGTATTGACTTCCATGTGACAAAGAAAAGGAAAACTGCAAGTTAAGGAAACTCGGCAAGACTGTATGATACTGCAATTAAATTGCCAAAGAACTCAGTCAGTCAAGTGCAGAATCAGAATCAATTGGCCAGTTAAATGACAATAAGATCGACAGTGCATAATTTGATTAAAAAAATAAAATTGTAATTTGTCTTCAGTATTTCATGAATTGAATGGCACTTAAGCCGGCAATGGGAAGAATCAACTTCCACTGGTCCACTCTTGGGGATAACAATATTGGGTTCTCTTTGCTGTCCGTCAGACATGCAGAATGTTGGACTGACTATAATACAAGGACTGGCAATAATAATAATAAAAAAGAGTATTTAAGGGCTTCATCCCAGAATGAGCCTTACGGCTGGAAGCTAACTGACACATTACTTAACCTGCAGCTCCTGCCCTGCCATATGCATATCATGGTAACCAACAGAAGTAGTTACCCTTCTGTAGTCATATGAACCCATATTGTATATTAGTCATATAACACTGGCTCCCAATTTCTGAACAAATAAAATACAAAACTGCTTGCATGTGTTACAACGCAATCACAGGTTCCGCTCCCTCTTATCTTTCTGAGCTGCTACACCTTTACAGTCCTTCCCGCTCTCCGCCTTCATCAGACACACGCATGCTCAAAATCCATGTCAAAATCCAACGCTTCAACTGCAAAACCTATGGCTTTCGCACTTTCTCACACTCTGGCCCCTACATCTGGAACAATCTCCCCCAAGACATCAGGCTACTCTCTCTTCCTTCAAAAGCCAACTCAAGACATTTCTCTTCTCAGAATATTTCAGTTAAGCCGCATTGTCCTTCACTCCTATCAGTCTGTACAGTGTGTGTGTGTGTGTGTGTGTGTGTGTGTGTGTGTGTGTGTGTGTGTGTGTGTGTGTGTGTGTGTGTGTATCTAGCATAGTGTTTAAAAACCCTTGTCGATATCTTTTGTTTTGTTTTGTTGATAACATTTTCCATCTCAATGTACATTATGTGTGTATGCTTGTTCAGCACTTTGAGGTGCAGGGTAGGCGCTTTACAAATTTCCATTATTATTATTATTATTAATGTTGGACTGACTATATAACACAAGCACTGGCAATAATAATAATAAAAAAGAATATTTCAGGGCTTCATCCCAGAATGAGCCTTAGGGCTGGAAGCTAACTGACACATTACTTAACGTGCAACTGCTGCCCTGCCATATATACATATCATGATAACCAACAGAAGTAGTTACCCTTCTGTAGTCATATTAACCCATATATGCCCAGAGATTTTTTTAACACCCTGACTCAATTACTATTGGCTCTCACAACATCCCCTTCTCTGATTCTGCCAGGAACCTTGGATTCATTCTTGACTCAAAACTGTCCATGAAGAAGCACGTCATAAAAATCTGCCAAACTGCTTATTTCGAGCTTAAACGCATTAGTTCAATCCGCAGGTTTCTCAATGAAGACGCAACCAAGACTTGTTACTTCCTATATCTTTTCACGGCTTGACTACTGCAACTGTCTCCTCATGGGTACACCTAATTCTGTCATCCAACCTCTCCAGAAAATTCAGAACTTTGCTGCAAGACTTGTTCTCTTGGCACCCATCACCAACACTCAACACCTCTCCTGGAAAAACTGCACTGGCTTCCCATTTCAGAACGTATTAAGTATAAAGTCGCTTGTATGTGTTTCAGTGCTATAAATGGTTCTGGTCCTGCTTACCTCTCTGAACTGCTGCATGTCTACCTACACTCCATCTCGTACACTACGCTCTTCTTCTGACACCCGCATGCTGGAAATCCAACAATACAAACGCAAGACTCATGGCTTCCGCGCCTTCTCTTGCTTTGGACCCCACATTTGGAGTTCACTCCGAAGACCTTAGACACTGCTCAACCCTGTCATCTTTTATAGCCAAACTGAAAACCTTCCGCTTCTCACAGTATTTCCATCCTAACTAATATCAGTACCAAGTTTCTGCTACAGTCAGTGTGTGTGTGTGTGTGTGTGTGTGTAGTGCGTTTTTATTTTTATTTTTATAATACTTTATGTAAATTGTTTTGGTAGAACTATGCTCTGCATGTGTACAGAATATCATATTTAGGTTAACATGTATCATGTGAGTGCTCAGGGCGTCAATGAGCACATGATAAATGTACATTATTATTATTAAATACTCTGAAGCAAAAAGCCTTCCAGTTCTTGCAAACAGTGGCCACCCCCCCAAAAAAAAAAAAAAAAAACAGCAGGGGAAATTCTCAATCCTCTTCTTTGAATAAAGGAAGTCCCTCTTCAGAGGTCCAAGTAAGCAGGATGCCAAAATTACACTCAGCTACAACAGACTAACAAAACCAGTTACACATCCTGAATATGGGATGGTGGGTATAAATGGGTTAATGACTACTAAACAAAACTTTTGATTTTTTTTCAATCTGCAGTGTAATAGACCTTTGCCTAAGGGTGGGGGGAGCACACTCGAGACCTGAAGAAAACCCTGACAGACAGCCTAAAAATCAGTATCACATTAAATTTAAAGGCGAAAATTGACCTCACCTTACAAAGACCAAACCATGGCCCTCAAACACTGCTAATACTAATAGTTCAGCTGGAACCAGTTCAAACCAGCTGAGCTAACTGACCATAGAAGAATCAGTTAGACTCAAACATTAGTATGAGGAAACATAAGACAAACAATGGATTCGTTTATTGTGACTATCAGTATCCATGTAGAGACGGCAATGAAAAAAGTTCTGGCACCAACCCTCAGTCAGCTGGCACAGTCAACATTACCTAGGCCTAACAATGTGCCCTGGTGCCCCCCCCCCCTCCCCCCCCGCCTAACAATGTGCCCGGGTGCCCCCCCCTCCAACCCCCATAACAGAGGTCACACTTTTTCCTCTTTTCAAGTAAAATTTCTGGTCACCACTCCATCCCAGATTACCCTGGTACAATACAGTCTGCAAAACAAAGGTCATTCTGAGATGCCACACTTTCCAGTATCAATGTTGTCTTCATGCCTGTGCCATGGAAAATCCATCATCCAAGCACTGTTCTACTCCCTTATCTTCTGTCACTTAATAGCTGGTAGTTTGGTGGTTTTTTCAGCCACTTCAAGGGTTTCTTCATTTTGGATGATAATGCAGACAATTTGGTTGGTACTAAGCGAGAAAAAAATGACTCTATGCTTCGTTGCACCATATCGATGCAGTTAAGATCTAGAACGAAAGCAGAGTGGGAAAAATGTACAGCAGCTTTGCCTATCCAAAGAGACATAGAATAGTCCTGAATCTTGCTGTCAGCACTCATACTTTTGGACCTGTCCATTTGAGAAGGGGGGGGGGTGGGGGGGGAGGTGCTGGCAGTGAAAGTTTGTATAGGTGTGAGTTAATTAATTTTCACTTCAACTTCAAGCATGTGACATGTATGGTATGTGATGTGACAGTGAGTGTTCACTGCTTTGCTTGCTGATCAACACTGGAAGCAATCTTCTTTAGCTGGAGCTTCCACTTGCTTCTAGACCCAGGGTATGTAGTATCTCCAGCAAGTCACATAAACTGATAAAGCGCTCAGTTGACTTTATTTTTACTGGTAAAATGGAAACATTTACTTGTAAAAACTGGCATATGCTCGTCTAGCAGAGGCTCCGAAGGTTGAGGAAGCTGCTGAGGAATGGGGTGGAGCACATAATTATGGGCTTGTCCAAGTACACCAATTTATACGGTGGAGCACATAATTATGGGCTTGTCCAAATGCACCAATTTATATGGTGGAGCACATAATTATGGGCTTGTCCAAATACACAGATTTATACGGTGGAGCACATAATTATGGGCTTGTCCAAATACACAAATTTATATGGTGGAGCACATAATCATGGGCTTGTCAAATACACAGATTTATACGGTGGAGCACATAATTATGGGCTTGTCAAATACACAGATTTATACACCATCTTGAACTGAACTGAACCAGTGACAGGACGCCTTGGACCATCTCACCTGTGAATGAATAATAAGAGAAGACTTGAATGTGGGAAATTATATAGCCATTCAATGAACTGATATAAAATAATTAATAACCATGGACTTAGCTGTAACCCCTGGCATGGTAATACTAATATTACTGGTAATGGTATGCAGTCATGCAACTTGCTGTTCATCTTATAATTATAACAATGCATAAGAGGTTAGGTTCTCAAGCATACATTATGATGACATCATAGTTTGTTCTATATTTATAACTATGGTCAAAGTAAGACCCTTTTGTTGGTGGTGTTGTGTTTGTTGTATTGTTCTTTTAACTTAATGTACTTGTTATTTTACGAGCCTGCCATGACCACAACAAAATTGCCCCTTGTAGGATGATTAAAGTTTTTTGTATTGAACTGAATTGAATTGAATACAACAATCTAATTACCTACAAAGCACACAGCAAGACAGACAAATTTATTACTGAACAGTGTATCACCTACAATTAAGCACATAACAAGACAGACACATTTATTACTGAACAGTGTATACATGATAACAAGACTGACAATTGTATAATAGTTATTACTATTAGTTTTACAAAACGATTAATTATTGTCTGTCAGTTATTTAATGGACAGCCTTTAATTAGCTCTTTATCTTTAGTTTCACCCACATCAGTATTCAGAGATGCAAATGTTCTGGTTAATGGTAGGAACCTCTTTGAAAACTGACTACAGCAGACAGATTGAATTACAGCTAAGATTAAGAGTGGTGCCACTAGAACCAGAATGAAGCACAATTATTTTAAGAGCGATGCTACTAATTCACCCCCCCCCAAGAAGAAATGTTGCTCAGTCAATGGCCACATGAGATTTGAGCATGTTTAACATAGTGCTTCAGTTTTATACTATGATGTAGGAAAGCCTACAGGACTAAGTATAAGTATATTGTATAACATTAACTGTTGCCATGGTAATGTTGAACAAAGGCTAACGCTGACAGTCATGGCAGATTAATCATCTCGTGACTAGTATGACTGACCAGTGACCCGCCTTGCAAATGAGCATACACAAACCAGACTAGAAGCAAACCAGGTATACTAGAAAAACACAACACGTTTCATCGACCTAAGCTATCAAAGCAAAATTTAAAAAAATTACGAAACAACTGATCGAATTTATTGCTGTTATTGATTTCACATTTGCTCTGAATAATCTATGATTCATGCAGACTGACATTGACTGGAATGCAAGTAGGATGCCCAGTGCTCAATTTTTAATACAGTAATGCAGTTCCTTCCTTCTTCTAGCAATTGCTGGTGGTCACGCTATCGGACTGTGGTCTCTGTTAGTACACTTTAGGTGTCACTCATAGTCCACAGCTGATTTGGTGACGTTATGTGCATAAATAGAATCTCCAGCGAAGAAAAACCAGGTCAAAACTTACCCAAGACAAATTCCCATTGATCGTTTCCCAGCGACCTTTCCGGGACAACTTCAAGATCGAGCATGGCTACGGTATCTGTGGAGAAACCATATGGGGGTTTAGTGGTAGGCAAGAGCTCTAGATGGTCATGATCAGTCCTGTTGTAATCTGTTTACAAACTCAGAGCTCAGTCAACGCCATTTTTGTTTTGTTTTTGTGAGCCTCCGCACAGTTTAGATGAAAATATGGAACGGATCACCGTTTCTTTATTTTACAGTATCGTGTATCACTATTTGCAGACAACTAATAAAATACTTCCATTCATTTAAAAAGAAATAATTAAGCAGTGTCTGTGCATGCATTATTTTGTTATTTCTTCAAAGAAAAACCAAGAAATCAATAGCCTTATTGCCTATTATACATACGATATTCCGATTCTAACTTTACAGATTACCAGACACGAAAATTCGTCTGCTTTGCAACGTAGCATAACAGACGTAAACAAACCGAATTCAGAGAAATAGGGCACAACATTGTGTCCTGAGAACAAAGGATTTTAGTGATTTTAGTGCGGACAAATCACGACAAGCGGAAACAATCCAGTTTTTCATCAGTCTCCAAGTTCTAACATAAACAAATAGCTTGGGGTGCGGTCAGCTGCGGCCTATTTTTATGAGTAGCCAGTGTTGATAGTAGTTGTCGATCGTGAAAAATGAGCAGCTAAAACTCGGTCAGTGACCATGACACTGACCATCACAGCTAGTTGTGTGCTGGTCAGCAGAGCTTTCCTCTGCACCTATAGAACAATGTACGGTACCCAATGTACATTTAATAATAACTCTGAACAGGCAGCCAGCACACGGTTACATCTTAGTCTTGAAAGGTAGGATTTTAAGTAAATATGGAAACTTATGCAAAGTTGTACATACGATAGTCATCATGTTACGCTCCAGTGAACGCCCGAGTTATAAGCCTTGTTAGGGTCGACCGGCTGCACCAGTGAATATTGCACTCAAACATAACCTGTCAACTGTATGTTTGCCTTCCAGAACCCCACATTTTTCTTCTCGATAGTGCTGGGTTCTGGGAGGAATTACCGTGTAATGCTTTGATTTATTGTAAATATATGAGTGTCATTGTGTATTAAAATACAGCTTCCCCCCCCCCCTCCGCCGCCCCCCGCCTCCCCCCCTCACAAACACATCCCCCCACCCCCACCCCAGCATGTACATCCACTCACACACAGAGATTTAATTATATGTGAGGGAGAGAGGGCCGCAGTGTGTTTCATGTTATGTTCTACCTTTTTTGTCATCTGGCTTGCCTTCAAACATCATGAGCATGTAACAATGGCATGTAGTTGATGCACATTTGCATGATTTTAATTTTAATTTTAGACACTTTATCTGTTGCGCTATTTTTTTCATCTGCCAGATAATTTTACCAAAATATTACTAGTCATTATGGGTTATAAATAGACTGGAGTAAAACCCAATAGACCACCCCTTTCCTCATGGGCTTACATTTTTTATCTGAAATGCTGCAATGCATCATCAGAGTGCACTCTACGGAAATAAAAACAGTCCCTGACAAAAATGATTGCAATCTATACGCATTTCTTCCATGACCTGTAGGCAAAACTGAGAGCTTCCTGGTATTCTATCTGTGATATAGATGACAGTGATGTCAGAATGAAATGCGAGAAAAAAAAGCACTCAATGCGATAATGAGCTCATGAAACAAGCGTTAGTGAAGGTGTCCAAAAACAGTCACATCAATCAATCAATATCTTAATCTTTCAATTTCTTTATTGCCATATGTCAAGTAAAATATACATACAAATGGAATAAGGCATGGTGTTGAGAGCATTCATAATAATACCCACATTCACGATAACATTACAGGTTATCAGTGTACATACCATTATAATAAGCTCAACTAAGCGCATTATAAATTAACTTATAAATTAATTGCACACTCGCAAAGTAACCTCTTCATGTTTCATAACTAAGAGGGTGAACTACCATAACAAAAAAGGCAAGGAAGAATAAGTACAACAACAACAAAATGGAGAGAGAGAGGGGGCTGGGAGGGGGGGGGAGAGAGAGGGGGAGCGGAGAGAGAGGGAGGGGGAAGTGAGAGAGAGGAGGAAAGAGTGATCAAAACACACCAGTGTCCTCATTAACCCCTACCAGCAAACCAATTCACACTTGTGCCCAGCATGCAGTACAGGAGTACTCTACCAAGGGTGCGCGGATACTGGCGCATAAAATCAATATAAAATCAACAGCACCTTCAATCCCACAAAACCTTTCTTGTGGATCATGTTAAAAACCTGCTTCAAGCACACAAGAAGCTTAGCCTGGGAATGAGAGTTCCTTTAATCTGTAATGTAATCACTGACGTCTTTGTTTCTGCTCATTTATTTGTGGTTGTTTCCTAGTCATTTTTAACCCCTTGTAACAGTGTTATGAGGTGGGGGGGGGGGGGGGGGGTTATTAGAAACACCACGTCGGTTGGTCTGTCATATTGGTTTTGCCCAGACAGTATCTTTTGAACCGCTCAACCTTTTGTGCCCAAACTTAGTATGGTGGTACATCATTATTAGCCAGAGCATATTTCATGAGAAAATTTGTTTACTATCATCAGGGTACAGTCAGGGTCACGTTAAGGGCTGATATGAACCAAGGATTTTTTGCATTTGGTTTGCTGTGTTCAATCAGTCAAACAATTTTTTTTTTTATCAAACAATCGGTGTATCTTTATTGCCACATGTCAAGTAAAATATATATGCACATGGAACGGGGCATGGTGTTGAAAGCATTCATAATCATACACATATTCACAATAACATTAACAGGTTGACATTAATAACAGTGTACTTACTATAATAATATGCTCGACAAAACACAAAATGCTCAGAAATTGAATGCACAGTCAGAGTAACCACTTCATGTTTTATTTAAATAAGAAAGTAAAACACTGGCCATTACATAAAGGCGAAGAGGAACCAGAACAGCATCAACGGGGGGGGAAAAGAGTGATTAAGATGCACATCCCTGTCCTCACCAAGGCCAAGGTCACAGTGAAGGTTCTCTTCCAAAGTGCCTTGTATTGTGATGCATAATTATATGCTATAGTGACATTCAAAAAGATTGCTTAGCTATTTTCAAGTTCAAGGTCACAATGAGAGCTGACGTAATTGATTTTTTAAATATTTTTTTTAAATCGTATATAACTTAACTGCTGACCCTATTAGAACCAAACTTAGTTTAATGGTACATCATCATAAGCCAGTGTCTTGTGAAAAGATTGCTTTGTTTTGGGGATTAAAAATAAATAAAAATGGATTGATGCAGTCAAGGTCAATGTTACAGCAAAGGTTAAAGACGTTATTGAATGTCTGTCCTATACTTTAAGTGCCACTGATATCTCTGCAACTAAATTAGGCGTGTTGATATACTATACAGGCTACAGTGATTACTGCGTGGAGCTTCTGAATACATCCATGTCCTCAGAAACGAGAGACGGTTTCCGATCTGAGCAGTACAGCTGGAGTAATTGTGGTAAGGGTTGGAGTTATGACTAGGCGAAGATCGAAAGGGATTTTTTTTCTTCCCCCCCCCGCGATCTTGAAGATGCGCCCTTAAAACCGGGGCGGGATGTCGTCGAGACTGAGATGAAATCCATCCTTGCATGCGCAATATTGAAGCAGACTTTTGTTCATCGTTTTCCCTTGTTTAAGCGGCTTTACGGTAAAGCAACAACAACAACAACAACAACAAAAAGTCCTGAATTCGAGAATTAAGCCGCTGCCGATAAAAGTATAAATACGTCCATGCCTTGGCTTAGTAAGCCGGTTTGACCTAGCGGTAAGGCGTTAAGGTGCAAGGTAAGCAGAGGGACCTGGGTTCGAATCTGCTTCGGCTCGGCTTTCTCTTCAAAAGTTGTGGTCTGTGGACAGTCTCGGTTGTGACTTTGTCCCTCACAATTAATGAAACATTAAAATAGCTCTCATCGCTGCCCATCTTAATGCAGAAGTAATTCTGGCGGTGACAGAGTAGCGATAGGTGTATAATCTCCCTTTCCCCCCCACCTTCATACCCTCCTTCCCCCCTTCTACCCGTCCCTAATAAGCCTTAAGGTTTCTGTGGACGTTAAGCACCATGTTTACTTCAGTTCCTCACAGAGCCGCTTTGGCCTAGTGATAAGGCTTTCGGCTCGTAAGCAGAGGAGCCTCGGATCGATTCCGCTTCGGCTCTCCTTTCTCTTCAAAAAGGTTGTGATTTTTGTGGACACTGTCATGTGACTTTGTCCCTCACAATTAATGAAACAGTAAAATGGCTCTCATCGCTGCCATCTTAATGCACGAGTCATTCTGGTGATAACAGTGCAGCAATACAATATCCCTCTTCCCTCACCTCCACTGATACCCCCTCCCCCATTCTCCCCGTCCCTAATAAGTCTTATGGTTTCTGGGGATGTTAAGCACCATGTTTACTTACTTTATGCCTTAGCCAGAGCTCAGGAGCTGTGTCCCAAATAAGCCTTATGGTTTCTGTGGACGTAAATAATAATAATACGTAACTCTTATATAGCGCCTAATCCAACTAGACTGGCTCAAAGCACTTCACAATTCGAAACAAGAATGGACATCAGAATCAATACACTGATGAAACGTGCATACACCAGACGATCCAACGTCAACAGCAAAGCGCAGGCAAACATGCACACATCCCGGAACAATCAGCGCAACCCAGACATGCAATGCAGCAATACATGGATCATGGAAACATCTCATGGTTGCAAATCAAATAATAATAATAATAATAATAATAATAATAATAATAATAATAATAATAATAATAATAATCAATACTTAGAGCGCCTAACCCGCACAGGCCCTAAGCGCTTACACGTTCTTTACAAATTATTGTCAAAATTCAATGCATACAACATGACTGCACACACACACGCACGCACACCTACAGACTCGCACACGCACGCACGCGCGCGCACGCACACCCACACCCACCCCCACACACACACACACACACACCAGTCGCATATCAGGGCAATGAGGGCAATGAGACTGAAGAAAAGGTTTTTAAAAAGAGAAAGGTTTTCAAGGAAGATTTAAAAGAGCTGACAGAGGTAGAATGGCGGACAGAAACAGGGAGTTGGTTCCAGATAACTGGAGCCTGGTAAGAGAAAGAGCGCTGACCACAAGACTTTGTTCGGAAGGATGGTATTCTGAACACTCGGGTGTCTGTAGAAGAGCGGAGCTGCCGGGAGGGAGTGTAAAGGTGAAGAAGTTCTGCAAGGCACAAAGAGCATAAAAATAAAATAAAACAAACAAACAAACAAACAAAAACATGAAAGAAGTAGAAGAACGCAATGCCTGGCCTTCAGTCCCTCCCACGCGGCCCACCAGAAGCTCTTCAGTCCCACAGCTTGGAGCTGGTTCAGCTTCAGCCGCAAACTCCAAGCGGCGGCACTGGTTCATGACATCCTTCCTCCATTGAGGAGGGTAGTTAGTGCCAGAAAGCGAGGCTTGGGCTGTGCTTCGGCTGCTGCACGGCCTACCTGCGCGTAGGTCCTTTCTGCTTTTGTCTAATTCAGTCGTTCTGTGGATCGTTCAGGCTGCATTTTGAAACGTTTGGAAAATTTCGGTCTGAATTAACCTCTTCACTGCCCCAGCCTGTAAAATTTCCGGGCTGTAAAGTTCACACATACAGGTGCCTGCCAACAGTATATTTGATGGTCCTGTAACAAATCTACTTTCAATACTGCGCATTTTGGTAGAAATCCTTTCACGTACTCATGCAAAGGAAGGTGGGGGAGGGGGGGGGGGGGGGGGGGGCGGGGAGCCTTAATGATTTCAAATTTGGCACTGTTGCTGGTCGTTTTCCGAGTGACGGCGTGGCAAGCATGGCAGTGAAAAGGTTAAAGAACTGGGACAATGATTCGTTTTGGGCGAAAAGCAAACACAGAAGTGATCCTATCCATACATTGCCATCTCCAGCATTTGATCAGTGATCACAGAAGGCACACTCCGAGCATCGCTTTCCGGCACCTTCCTCCAAAATCGGGCACGACTGGTTACGCCACTGGGGTACTCTTCATCTCCGCGCAGCTGTCTACAAACGCTGTCAACGCCCTCTGAAAAGGTTTGGGTACTAATAAGACTGTGGCAGCAACATAGCATCCAAGCACGCACGTAAACATGAGGCGCGTCCGCCACGGGTAAAAAAACAACAATAACAACAACAAAACCCAAAACAATACACACACACTCACCCTCAAAAAACAAAACAAAAAACAACAACAACAAAAACCACATCCCCTCCACCCCCCCAACCCCCCCAAAAAAACACCCCAACCAACCAACCAAAAAACAAAACAAACAAACAACAACAACAAACAAACAAACAAAAAACCCACCAACATTTCCTCTCGATTCAAACGGTTTTGGTTTTATTTGTGCTGGCGTTAAACAACGTGGACGGTTATAAAAGAAACGCCTGAAACAATTAATATTTTGAGTTGTCTATTACAAATTTACTGCCATTTGAGCACCAACGAAAAACTCTTCGTTAGCTGACAGTTTAGTTTTTCGAGACCTATGGCGTAATCAAGTATGGCAGTGGTAGGAGGAAGGATGTCGTAAACCAGTGCTTGGAGACTGCACAGAAGGCACATCACCCTTGATTCAATATTTTACAGGATACTTCACTGGCTAGAATGTGACCTCCACTGCCTCATATGTGTCAGTGTGTGGTTCACTTATTGGTTGTTGTCCCCCCCCCCCCCCCTTCAGTTATGGTTTAATAACTGTTGTTTGAGGTCGGCCAGGGGTCACGCATTCACTGGTTCATGAAACTGCAATCTACACGTTATCTTGCCAACAGCGGAGAAATCTCCATCCGGACGTAACACAAAATTGCAGTGATTTAGTTTCTGCAGTCATGTATCATCGTGCCTCTGGCAGTTCAGCCATTGAAATTATACCCCCATGGTGGCTATCGTCAGTGCTGCAACAGCGGTGGCAAGGGCCATAGTGGCGTCAGTACCAGTCGAAGACAAATCGTCTCCGACAGGTTCGTGCAAGCCTCCAGCATCTCATGACGTTGACTGCAGTTGCCGTCTGCTTGGCGTGCCTCGCGTCATTTGACGGGCCATGATGCAGCTCGCCTAAGGCTCATTCAGGCGGGCTGACGCTGCCCACATTGTGGAGTTTCTCCTGCAGGTGCTGCGAAACAATGAACTGCAAGGGTTCCGAGCAATCAAGGTACAATCGCCATCAGAAAATTACGACCAACCCGATATTACATGCAGCTATCTTTTGTCATCTTCAACCCCCCACCCCCCCACCCCTCCCCCCCCCTACCCCCCCACCCCCCCTTACATTCTTGTTCCCTCAGTGGGGTACTGGGAGCACTGCGGAAGCAGAAATTAAAGGCCTTCTGGTGAGAACCCAGAGCTGACAAATGTTGTCCCTTTAAAGTCTGGAGTGGGTCAGAATGTAGCCATGCATGCTTGAGCCACTGCCAGGAATTTCTTCTTTGTCTTAATTTCCACCTTTCCGGCCTATCAACCATTCGTTCATCAAAAACCTTCTCCCTGTTTTTGACCTGTGCTATCTTTGGCTAATTCAGTTTCCCGTGTTGGCCCGCGGAATAAAATAGGCCGCCCTGCTCGTCGTCACAATCATTTGATACACGTTCCCGTGTTCAGCGCACGCAGAATATAGATAGGTTCAAAAACATGTGAGGTAGTGTATTGCAACAATCAAGTGTAGTGTAGTGTATTGCTTCTCTTCTGAGAGCGGTCCACTTGGGACTCTGCGTGACGGCTTTTTTTTTCTTTCTCCATTTGAGCACCAACAAAAAACTGTCCGTTAGCTTTTTACCCTCGGCTCTGTCAGTTTTTAATGAAAATTATGCTAGTCATTAACCGTGTGTGCGCATGCTAGAGGACGTCTGCTGAGGATGATAACTTTTCAAGGGAAGGTGGGGGATGTGCGTACCTAATGATTTTATTTAATTTGAGCGTTTTTATGTTTTGGTTTGTCAGAGAAAACATTATTCCAGGTAATTTTGGGTTTGCTAGGTATTAGCATTAGATCAGTGCTTTAGTGTATGTAGATTGCGAGACAGACGGATATCTAAGAGTGTGTATGTGTGTGTGGTTCATGACTTTGAATTATTGAGATATATGCAGTTCAATTCTTCGTTGTGCGTTAATGTATAAAATCGAACGACAGCTTTGATTTCCCGCTCGGATGAATAAAGTATATTGTTATTGTTGTTACTGTTATTTTTGTTAGCTGACGTTTTTCGATCCCTATGACGTAATCAACTATGGCAATGGTTGGAGGAAGTTTAAAGAACTGGGACAATGATTCGCCGTTTTGGGACGAAAAGCAAACACAGAAGTGATCCTATCCATACATTGCCATCTCCAGCATTTGATCAGTGATCACAGAAGGCACACTCCGAGCATCGCTTTCCGACACCTTCCTCCAAAATCGGGCACGACTGGTTACGCCACTGGGGTACTCTTCATCTCCGCGCAGCTGTCTACAAACGCGGTCAACGCCCTCTGAAAAGGTTTGGGTACTAATAAGACTGTGGAAGCAACATAGCGTCCAAGCACGCACGTAAACATGCGTCCGCCAGGCATTAATTCAAATTACAGACCTGCGTTGTGAATCTGAGTGTGGCCGTTCAATTTTCCGCCCAGGTCGGAAATGTGACGTGTAATTTTGTGTCAGCGCTGATGAAAGTTTTTACCAGAGGAGTACTGTCTTCGGGTGGATGCTATAAAACAAGTGCTTGGAGTTTGTTAGATATTCTGCCCCGACAACTTCTCTTCTGAGAGCGGTCCACTTGGGACTCTGCGTGACGGCTTCAGTGCTTCTGTCACTGCTGAAAACGGTCCACTTGGGACTCTGCGTGACGGCTTCGTTGCTTCTGTCACTGCTGAAAACGGTCCACTTGGGACTCCGAGTGATGGCTTCAGTTCTTCTGACACTGCTGAAAACGGTCCACTTGGGACTCTGCGTGAAGGCTTCAGTGCTTCTGACACTGCTGAAAACGGTCCACTTGGGACTATGCGTGACGGCTTCAGTGCTTCTGTCACTGCTGAAAACGGTCCACTTGGGACTATGCGTGACGGCTTCAGTGCTTCTGTCACTGCTGAAAACGGTCCACTTGGGACTCTGCGTGAAGGCTTCAGTTGCTTCTGCACTGCTGAAAACGGTCCACTTGGGACTATGCGTGACGGCTTCAGTGCTTCTGTCACTGCTGAAAACGGTCCACTTGGGACTCTGCGTGACGGCTTCAGTGCTTCTGTCACTGCTGAAAACGGTCCACTTAGGACTCCGAGTGACGGCTTCAGTCACTGTTTGGAACGGTCCACTTGGGACATTGCACGACGGCTTCAGTCACTGGTGGGAACGGTCCACTTGGGACTCCGCGCGAAAGCTTCACTGCTTCAGTCACTGGTGGGTGGGAACGGTCCACTTGGGACTCTAACGGCTTCAGTCACTGGTGGGAACGGTCCACTTGGGACTCCGCGCGAAAATTTCACTGCTTCTGTCACTGTTGGTGGGGTGGGAACGGTCCACTTGGGACTCTGCGTGACAGCTTCAGTCACTGGTGGGAACGGTCCACTTGGGACTTTGCACGACGGCTTCAGTCACTGGTGGGAACGGTCCACTTGGGACTTTGTACGACGGCTTCAGTCACTGGTGGGAACAGTCCACTTGGGACTTTGCACAACGGCTTCAGTCACTGGTAGGAACGGTCCACTTGGGACTTTGCACGACGGCTTCAGTCACTGGTAGGAACAGTCCACTTGGGACTTTGCACGACGGCTTCAGTCACTGGTAGGAACAGTCCACTTGGGACTTTGCACGACGGCTTCAGTCACTGGTAGGAACAGTCCACTTGGGACTTTGCACGACGGCTTCAGTCACTGGTAGGAACAGTCCACTTGGGACTTTGCACGACGGCTTCAGTCACTGGTAGGAACGGTCCACTTGGGACTTTGCACGACGGCTTCAGTCTCTGGTGGGAACGTCCACTTGGGACTTTGCACGACGGCTTCAGTCTCTGGTGGGAACGGTCCACTTGGGACTTTGCACGACGGCTTCAGTCATTGGTGGGAACGGTCCACTTGGGACTTTGCACGACGGCTTCAGTCATTGGTGGGAACGGTCCACTTGGGACTTTGCACGACGGCTTCAGTCATTGGTGGGAACGGTCCACTTGGGACTTTGCACGACGGCTTCAGTCACTGGTGGGAACGGTCCACTTGGGACTTTGCACGACGGCTTCAGTCATTGGTGGGAACGGTCCACTTGGGACTTTGCACGACGGCTTCAGTCATTGGTGGGAACGGTCCACTTGGAACTCCGCGCGAAAGCTTTACTGCTTCAGTCACTGGTGTTTAGGAACGGTCCATTTGGAACTCTAACGGCTTCAGTCACTGGTGGGAACGGTCCACTTGGAACTTTGCACGACGGCTTCACTGCTTCAGTGACTGGTGTGTAGGAACGGTCCACTTGGGACTCTAACGGCTTCAGTCACAGGTGGGAATGGTCCACTTGGAACTATGCGCGAAATCTTCACTGCTTCAGTCACTGGTGTGTGGGAACGGTCTACTTGGGACTCTACGTCACGGCTTCAGTCACTGGCGGGAACGGTTCACTTGGGACTCTGCACGAAAGCTTCACTGCTTCAGTCACTGGTGGGTGGAAACGGTCCACTGGGGACTCTAACGGCTTCAGTCACTGGTGGGTGGGAACGGCCCACTTGGGACTCTAACGGCTTCAGTCACTGGTGGGCGGGAACGGCCCACTTGGGATGTGTATGATGCCGTCACTGGAATCAATAATCTGCAGTCACAGCTAAAGCTCTAACCGGTAATCATTGCAAAAAGAGACACCCTTTCTTCCCGCTTCTCGTTCCTCCCTCGCTTTTTTTGTTTGTTCCCGTCAGTGTTTCAACCCACTCCGATCGGGTATCGGCACCAACACTCTTTCTGACACCCTGATTTCCTCCCGGCTCCCTCCCTTCCTGTCCTGTCCCCTTCGTTCCACCCCGCCACCCTGGTGGGGTATCGACATCAACAGTTCTATTCCGACACCCTGGTTTCCTGCGATTGCCCAATTCGTTACCGTTTGCTAACTTCAGATACGGTTGACACGTGCCCGATTCTCATTGGCGCCGACAGTGACGCTTAGCCCACTTTTGGGTGTAATTAAATTTCGTGCCGAACAACAAGACATCAGATAGGCCATTAGGTCCGCATAGTCCAGGCATTAATTCAAATTACAGACCTGCGTTGTGAATCTGAGTGTGGCCGTTCAATTTTCCGCCCAGGTCGGAAATGTGACGTGTAATTTTGTGTCAGCGCTGATGAAAGTTTTTACCAGAGGAGTACTGTCTTCGGGTGGAAGCTATGAAACAAGTGATGTAATTATCTGTCACAAATAACCCTCCTTCACCCCTGACGCCCCCTCCCCACCCCCACCCACCCCCCAAAAAAGAGAAAAAGAAGCGAAGATGCACATGTTGTATGAAGCGATCAACTCTTTAAGGCACGTGTTTGAATAAGCAAAACAAAAAAACAAAACAAAAGAGAGAGAGAGAGAGAGAGAGAGAGAGAGAGAGAGAGAGAGAGAGAGAGAGAGAGAGAGAGAGAGAGACGAGAGAGAGAGACAGAGAGACAGAGAGAGACAGAGAGACAGACAGACAGACAGACAGACAGACAGACAGACAGACAGACAGAGACAGAGATCTGTGGGTTCGAACAAAATGCAGTGCAATTTGAGTTGTTGGCAAGACACAGCAAACACTGTATACTGACGCTGGCAAGTATTTTGGGCAAGTAGCTGACATACCAACTATATAACATAAACTACACAGAGACAGAATCAGACAACGACGCAGTAAGTAAGCCTAAGTTAAGTGACTTGGTGTTTTACGCCCAGTCAACCAGTGCGAAACAACACATGTGTGTTAGACTGCAAGGAAAGACCTAAGGCCTAATGGCTTCCATATCCACTAGCTTCTGTATTCTCTCTTTCTTGGTTGAATTTTGGATGTGTGTGTGCCCTCCAGACTCAAAGATAAAGTACTCTGTGTTTTATGTGTACTTATGTTCATGTATTATTATACTGTGTGTTATTTGACTTGTATCTTTCATGCAGTCGTAAAACGAATTTCTGTTATTCATAGAAAATAAAGATTCTGTATTCTGTAAAATTCAGTTACTAAGTGTCTCTGTCTCTCTCTTTCTCTCCAGGAACTGTATAACTGGTATTTGCCCGCTGTTGAAGAAGATGGTTGGAAGCATAAATCGAATTAATTGTGTTTGTTTGAATATTTCGTAATCCAACATTGTTTGTAGAACGTCACGCTCTTACTACATGTGTTTTGGCGGAGTAAAAGAGAAGTATATGTACAGTACCCTTGCGATTATATACGATTTCATTTGCCTTGTATTAGTGATTTACCTAACTTCTGCATTCTCTCCCTTGAGTCGTTACTTGTGAAAATTTAAGCTTGGTACTACTTGGTTGGATCGTCACACTACTTTGACATTCAACTGAGTATTTATTTACAAGGGAAGACAAAGACGGGGGTAGGGTTTGGAGCCAGTGTGGCACTGACTTGTCAGCTCCTAAAATCAACAAATCAGTTGATAATACATCAACACCAAGATCTTCTGTAGTTTTATTATAATCGACGAAAGTGGCAGCCAGCAACACAAAATAGGAGGTTTTGTCTGAAGTATACTTAGATGTACGCAGAATATGCCTAGAATGAACATACTTCGTTGTTTATGTTCGGTCGTTGACTTTTTATCGTGTGAGATTAAAGGTAAAAAAAAAATCAAAAAAATCGGTGGAAATTGTTTATTCATTTTCAAGTTGAAGGTTTAACAAGGGCTGTGCACCATTTCAGACAAAAATCATACAGCAGTAGCTACTTTAACAGTAAAGCACTGAGTGATTTGTTTTGTTTTTTAGTGCAGCCTCACTTGGAAAAAAGCTGCTAAGGTAGCCCTCATGTGTGTTTGTTTTATTATGACGCACACCTATCATATAGCATGATTAGATCTAAAAAGTATACTTTCCAACAATATGCTTTTCATACAGTGTTGTTTAGCAAGTCACGCGTGTAGTGCCTAATTTTTAAAAAAATTTTTTAATGTGATTAAAATATTTTCAAAGGAACTGGTCCACACGACGGTGTATTTGTGGTCGGAAAATTATTGGATTAAATAGAAAAATGGACAAATGTGTGTGGCCAGAGGCCGCAGAGCTACCCGCCTCCCCACGCCTACACCCCTCCTCTGCCCCCTCCCCTTTGCACCCCCTCCCCCCCCACCCCCCCACCCCCCAAACGTGCCAGCACCCCCTCTCCCAATATTTCTGACGGCTATTCTCTTTTTTTCTTCTTCTTCTTTATTTCCCTCATTTGTTCTTTTTCGACGATGTATCATTATAAATGATCGCCCAGCCTACACTTCTTCAGAGCGCGATACTTCCCACTCTCCAACACAGCCGTTGGTGCTCGAACCCTTCCAACGGTTATTGATGAGCCACTCACACGCATAAAGTGTTCTCAATGGAGCAGCACGCCGGAATATGCCTGGCCAGTACCGACATAATCCGACGCTGGCCTTTCGTGTTCGGGCAGGCCCTTGATATGTGTCTGCTGTGTACACAACATTAATCCTGCTTTGTTGCGCCCGCTGTCTCGCTCACTTTCGCTACAAAAGAGACCAGCCGCTGCTGCCGGTGTGTGGACATGTCGTGTATCTCGTCCTTTTGTTACTGCTAACAGATTTACAAGTTGTCCTTTTGTTACTCTTAATGGATTTACAAGGCCGGCGCACGCCGACCGCTTGACCGTCTCAATGGCAAAAACACGACCGAAAGAGGAAGGGAGCGTGTGGGCGAACAGCGCTTGAAAAGCGGTGCAAGTTTTTCCAGGTGCCTGCCCTCGCCAGGAGCGCGTGCA
>JABMCL010002073.1:2547500-2552500 GCA_018857735.1 Alviniconcha marisindica
TGAATATCTTGGACTGGATTGTGATCGATAGGAACAGGTTGGCGGTTTCACTGGAGTTATTCATACGTGTATGTTTGCCAGTGCCGCTTGCCGCCCACGAAGTTTGATACCGTTTTGATTAACTTGTGACGACGGCCGTGGCTTTTGATAGTTATTCCAATCAGTCATGTCAGATTCACTCATAGTATATAGTTTTAGTTTAAAAGTTTTAATCATGTCAGATTCAATCTGCACACTTAGTGTTTTCAGTCCTACACCTTCCAACTGAATAGTTAGTCAGTATCATTGATTATGCGCTGTGCAAAAGCCTCTTCTAAGAACTTTAATTTACGTGATGTTTTTGGCCACAGCACGGTAACCGACGACAGTCCTACGAAACTGACAAGGCAGTGCATATTTGTTGAGACGGAAATTATTACCAGCAAGCTGGGAGTTTAACTGAAACAAAATTAATTGCTAACTGTTCTTCGTGAAAACCACATCATAAAAAGAAAAAAGTAGATATAACTGATAATCAATATATTTCAGGTATCGAACAATTTTTCTCAATCAGTCTCGCTCGCATGATTGACCACACGTCTTCTTTAAGATTTTCATAGCTGCTAAACAGAGGGCTGACTCGAACCTCAATGTAAAGAATATATATGTATAATAGCTGTGTGTGAAATTTATGAAACATTTTGATGACCACACGTCTTCTTTAAGATCTTCATAGCTGCTAAACAGAGGGCTGACTCGAACCTCAATGTAAAGAATACATATGTACAATAGCTGTGTGTGAAATTTATGAAACAATTTGATGACCACACGTCTTCTTTAAGATCTTCATAGCTGCTAAACAGAGGGCTGACTCGAACCTCAATGTAAAGAATATATATGTACAATAGCTCTGTGTGAAATTTATGAAACATTTTGATGACCACACGTCTTCTTTAAGATCTTCATAGCTGCTAAACAGAGGGCTGACTCGAACCTCAATGTAAAGAATATATATGTATAATAGCTGTGTGTGAAATTTAGGAAACATTTTGATGACCACACGTCTTCTTTAAGATCTTCATAGCTGCTAAACAGAGGGCTGACTCGAACCTCAATGTAAAGAATATATATGTATAATAGCTGTGTGTGAAATTTAGGAAACATTTTGATGCAAGCTGATCAGTGGCTTTGAACAACTAAACCAATTCTTTCTGCGGCCCGCTGCACCATTGAGACGGGGGGGATAACTTTTTATCATAACGCCATGCACGGTATACCCGCCTATACTGATACAAACGCAGATCCACTGTGCTTCGTAAACGCCGAGCAGAAATGTTACAGAATGTCAGTTACACTGACTCAGTTTCAGTCGGGTCGCTCTGACGTAAACGCGGTTAGTCAGTAGGAACGGCTTCGGCAGTTGCCTACTCGGTCAGTTGTGGAAGTTGACAGCGGCAGTGTCTGGGAAATGACACTAACTCCCTTTGTTTCAAACGTTGTGATAACACTGAGACAGAACTGCGCAATTCAACGGTGTAAATTATAGAACGTGTTCAAATGTTTTACGGCTGAATCAGTGTTTTAACACTTGGTTGATTTACAGTGTAAATTAACTCGACTGAGCCGGCGACGGAGTCTCCGGACCGGGCCGGCGATTTGAGGGTTTGAGCGAAGCGCATAAATGCCACATCAACGCTTGTTAATTAATAGCTAAATAGCGTATCTCCAGAAACATCATCCGGCCGGAGTCGGTGACTCAGGAAACTTGAGAGGACCACTGCACGAAAACAGATCAGACTGATACGACCGATACGGCAAAGAAAATATCATCTGCCAAAGTACTCGCATGGGAACCGCGTAGTCCCGTCCCTGATAAGCCGTATGGTCTCTGTGGACGTTAGGCACCATGTTTACTTAACCGCGTAGTTTTTGCCTGATGCAATATTTTCCCGTTGACTGGTATTCTTTTTGTCAGAAATAGTTATGCATTAATCATCGGTGCAAATGTACCCCGGTATAGGGTAACAAACTTTCAGTGGCATCTTGTGGCTTATCATGTAATTATGTAGGCCATGAACCCGCAGTGCTTTTGACGGACTGTCAAGCTGTGTTTCACGTGCGACTGAGTCAAATTGAGGAGACAATAAATGGTTATACTTTATTGTCCTGTAAAAGGAAATTTGCCATGAACCAGTGACTGTGTTTTACGCCCAGTCAACCGTTACGGTTATATCAGGGCAAAATGCCATGAAACATGCCATCAATGTAAGCGTAAAATAATGAAATAAGATTAAAAAACCCCAGTAATTTAGCTTAAGCCATGTACTTTAAAAATAAAATAAACACACTATATTATGGAACATATCTAGGAAAATGTACTCACCAATGAGACAAAAAAA
Organism: Alviniconcha marisindica; assembly: GCA_018857735.1. NCBI lineage: Eukaryota > Metazoa > Mollusca > Gastropoda > Provannidae > Alviniconcha > Alviniconcha marisindica. The sequence continues at coordinate 2,549,879 of JABMCL010002073.1, forward strand.
CAGGGAAACAATAACACACAAGCACTTTCAGTCGATTATTACTACTGCTCATTCCTCGAAAACCTGTATCAGTTAAACAAATTGCAAATTTGACAGCGGTATACTGTGAAGTCACTTTCAGTGGTGTACACACCTGTGTTATACAGTAACAATTAAACTACGACGACAGTTGTTTTTCTTCGAGTCAGTGTTTGGTCGCATAGATTGGGACTGCGCGATTAGCATGTCGGCTTTGTTGTGACTATGTTTCGTGTTGCACGTGCATTTCGGGACGGTGTAGCCAAGTAAAGTGTTGGAGTGACAACGGGAAGTGTTGTGCTTTACAGGTCCGCTACACAGGCTTCAGAGACAGGCCGCCAGACGAGAGACAACTGCGCTTCCAGACAGAATGCCGCGAAGGCCACGCCGACATCGTAAGTACCATTAATACGTATATTTATTTCACGGGACTCAATTCCCCGTCCTCCACCATCGCCGAAAGATATTGGTGAATGTTGACAATGGCACTCGGGACATCTCGCTTCGGCTTTCGCCAGTGTTTTGTTTGCTTTTCTTGGTGCTTTTTTGTACCTTCGCAATACTCGATGATGTCATGCTGGTTGATTGTAACGTCGGAAATGGTTGGGCTTCCTTTCAGACAAACGATATTACGGCCGCTTTACTGACCGGCCAGTTCCGACAGTACATTGTTTCTTTACTATTGGTTTCTTTCCGTCAACATTCTCGCCATTCCTCTACAAACCCAAGCGATCAGGCTGAGTACTATAACGTCTATCATTCAACAAAACCCTCTCTGAACTCGTTCCGATCTCACCTCGAGACATTCCTCAGTTTTACGAAAACAAGAGACCTAGCTGCCATGTTTTTCCATCTCGCGCTTTCTTGTATCTTCCTCCGTCCATAGAGCGAACAAACTTTATGTCCGTCGTTAGCTCTGTTCATTATATCTGTTTGCACTATAGTATACTCGTGTGTGTGTGTGTGTGTGTGTGTGTGTGTGTGTGTGTGTGTGTGTGTGTGTGTGTGTGTGTGTGTGTGTGCGCGCGGACAGGATTTTTACACTCTTAATTATCATTATTATTAATTATTTCCTTTACATATATATTTTTGACTATGCAAAATACATGCATGCACGCACAATGGGAATGCTTGTGATTCCTCGGCAATGTCTTTCTTTCTGAGTCCTTCCTCGATTCATGTCTTCCGTGTCAAAAAATAAATAAGCGTTCGTCTGAACCTTTTTGTGTTTGGACCTTCAGCGATTACTGTCCGATACCAATTCTGCACACACGATACTTTGAGAAAACTTCCAGGATTTTTGTCAGTAGCACTGAGCTGACCTACATTCTATTCTTCTGTCAGCCTAACTTCAGTGTCGAAGAGACACATTTTTTTCTTTTCTTTCCCCGTCCTCAGATATTTCAGCAATATTATTTGGAAGCGATATATCAAATAACACACACTTCAGTCGCCGGAATGTCGATGTAAAGTGACAGTCGTCCAGAGGCATTGCGCGTTTTGGGAATATGGAGCCCGGCGCTTTGTGTTTTCATTTCGGGGATCTCAACCATGTAGTATAGAATTAGCGGGTGTTTTGGGGTTAAATGTAGTTCAGATTCTTCAAATGGGCGACATGTTTTGTCTATTATTAGTGTGTGTGTGTGTGTGTGTGTGTGTGTGTGTGTGTGTGTGTGTGTGTGTGTGTGGGTGTGGCTTTCGCTCCCCCCCCCTCTCTCTCTCTCACTCTTTTTTGCTTTCTCTCTTCTCTGTTCTCTCTCTCTCTCTTTCCCTCTCCCTCTCCCTCTCTCTCTCTCTTACATTTTTTGAGGATCACAGAAATATAATTAGCCTTGCGGAGGAAGCGCGTATGTGTGGCAAATCGGAAACGTATACAAAACTGTGTATCACTTTCTTCCTGCTTTCACATTCCTGTTCCTGATTCCGGCCATGTAGACTTTTCTTTCTTTCTAACGCTTTGATTTGTGGTGGTGGATACGTATACATTTCAGCTTTCTCCAGAGAGAGAGAGAGAGAGAGAGAGTGGGGGGGGGGGGGGGGGAGAAAAGAGAGAGAAAAAGATTCACATTACATGGTGTCAGACATTGGATACCCGTCGAATTGCCACTTGCGTCCACATGTGTGTGTGTGTGTGTGTGCGTGCGCGCGCGCGATTAAAATTTGTTTTTACATAAACTTCTTTCTCTTTTTCTTTTGTGATTAAGATCAGGTTACTAGGCTTCCCCCCCCCCCTTCTTCTACCTTTCCCTCTCTTTCTTCCTGTGATTATGTCTTCATTTATCCCTGTAAAAGGTACCTTCAAAATTCTTTTTAAATGCTTTCTTACACTGACATATTTTTTTGCTTTCTTTCCTTCTTTCTTTTTTGTTTTTCAGTCATGCTTTGGCGTTTTTTGTCTGGTTATGCTTTTGTTTTTTTTCTCGTTCTTACATAACTATTTCTCAGCTCAATTACGTTCGTGTATACAGTTACAAAAACAACAACAAAAAACCCACCTCCACCGAGAACAAAAAGCAAGCAAAGAAGTAACAACAACAAAAAGCGGGTACGGTCTTAAAGCGAAGGAAGTCCCGGTTGGTTGTTATTGTCTCAAACTGAAGGAAG
>JABMCL010002073.1:2557500-2567500 GCA_018857735.1 Alviniconcha marisindica
ACTGATGTATGCATGTCAGTGTCGACCAGCCTTGTCTCAGTTATCATCAGCCAGACCTGTGTCCGTTGACTAACATGCTTACAGTAGAACAGCTCTAGGGAAATGTACTCACCAATACGACCAAAAACAAGGAAACAATAATACACGAGCGCTTTCCACAAAAATGGTCTTCTTCGGGTGCAAGAACACAGATAGACAACATAAAAAGAAAGAAGGAAGTAAAGAAGAGGATAGACAAGAAGGAGCTGATCTAAGAAATGTTAAGAACGAATGAATGAATTAATTAGTTAATTCGGCGTTCTTAACATTTCTTACATCAGCTCCTTCTTATCTATCCTCTTCTTTACTTCCTTCTTCTTTTGTTGTCTATCTGTGTTCTTGCACCATTTTTGTGGAAAGCGCTCGTGTATTATTGTTTCCTTGTTTTTCGTCGTATTGGTGAGCACCTTTCACTAGATCTGTCAAGGTCTGTTCCGTCAATCTCACCAGTAGTTGTTCGCCCATTCTTAACACGCTTACAGTGTTTAAGTGTTTTGTGATCGAGTCAGACGTTATAAAGTAGCGTGTGGGCTGACTCGACTGGCCCCGAAAGTCAGCATGTTATAAAGTAGCGTGTGGGCTGACTCGACTGGCCCCGAAAGTCAGCACGTTATAAAGTAGCGTGTGGGCTGACTCGACTGGTCCCGAAAGTCAGCACGTTATAAAGTAGCGTGTGGGCTGACTCGACTGGCCGCGAAAGTCAGCACGTTATAAAGTAGCGTGTGGGCTGACTCGACTGGCCCCGAAAGTCAGCATGTTATAAAGTAGCGTGTGGGCTGACTCGACTGTGGGCCGGTTTGGCCCAGCGGTAAGGCGGTAGGCTGGTAAGCGGAAGGACCTCGGTTCGATACCGCTTCGGCTCTCCTTTCTCTTCAAAAAAGGTTGTGGTTTGTGGACACTGTCTGTGACTTTGTCCGTCACTTCCTACTGAAACATTAAAATGGCTCTCATCGCTGCCCATCTTAATGCAGAAGTCATTCTGGTGGTGACAGTGTAGCGATAGGTATATAATCTCCCTCTCCCCCCACCTCCATACCCCCTCCCCCCCCCCCCCCCCCTTCTCCCCGTCCCTAATAAGCCGTGCGGTTTCTGTGGACGTTAAGCACCATGTTTACTTACTTACTGACTCGACTGGCCCCGTGGCATGGCTGGGCTGGTGTCAGGTTTGTCAGTAGGAGCTAAGCATGTATGCATGTGTCGACCCGCCTTGTGTCGGTTATCATCAGCCAGGCTGTGTCGAGACCCCGGACACGGACCTCAGGGGCCAAGAATAACTCTGACCTCATGGGATCTTTTTGAAAAGCTTAAGTTCAGTCCTTGCTCCGCCTTCATGCCCCTTTCACCCCTCCTCTCCTTCGTATCCACCCCCCCCCCCACTCCCTCGGCCCCTTCACCTCTTCTCTCCTCCGTCTCCACCCCTCCCTTCATGCCCCTTTCACCCCTCCTCTCCTTCGTATCCACCCCTCCCTCCCTCGGCCCCTTCACCTCTTCTCTCCTCCGTCTCCACCCCTCCCTTCATGCCCTTTCACCCCTCCTCTTCTCCATCTCCACCCCTCCCTTCATGCCCTTTCACCCCTCCTCTCTCCATCTCCACCCCTCCCTTCATGCCCTTTCACCCCTCCTCTTCCTCCGTCTCCCCCCTACCCTTCTCCCTTCACCCCTCCTCCCTCCTCTCCCCCCCCCTCCCTTCATGCCCTTCACCCCTCCTCTCCTCCATCTCCACCCCTCCCTTCATGCCCTTCACCCTCCTCTCCTCCGTCTCCACCCCTCCCTTCATGCCCTTTCACCCTCCTCTCCTCCTCCACCCCTCCCTCATGCCCCTTCACCCTCCTCTCCTCCTCTCACCCCTCCCTACATGCCCCTTCACCCTTCCTCTCCTCCGTCTCTACCCCTCCCTACACATGCCCCTCCTCTCCTCCTCTCACCCCTCCCTCATGCCCCTTCACCCTCCTCTCCCCGTCTCTACCCCTCCCTACACATGCCCCTTCACCCTTCCTCTCCTCCGTCTCTACCCCTCCCTACACATGCCCCTTCACCCTTCCTCTCCTCCGTCTCTACCCCTCCCTACACATGCCCCTTCACCCTTCCTCTCCTCCGTCTCTACCCCTCCCTACACATGCCCCTTCACCCTTCCTCTCCTCCGTCTCTACCCCTCCCTACACATGCCCCTTCACCCTTCCTTCCTCCCTCCTCCCTCTACCCCCTCCACCCTCCCATGCCCCTTCCCCTCCTCCCCCTCCTCCCTTCACCCTCCTCTCCTCCATCTCACCCCTCCCTCCCTCTGCCCCTTCACCCCTCCCCTTCACGACCCTTCACTCCTCCTCTCCTCCATCTCCCCCCCCCCCCCCTACCCCCCCCCCCTCTCCTTCAGTCATGCACCTTCACCCTCCACGCCTCCATCTCCAACCCCAACCCCCCCCCCCCCCCCCCACTCCCTCTGCCCCCGGTGTACGCCGCGCTATCTCAGTCAGTATCGCCTGCACGATTCGCAGACTTGATCATACACGTTTTGTTTCTAAGAAGCTGCGTAGCCTGCACACCGTGTGGCCCGTGTCGTGTAGTGCTGGGTGTTCGCACGGTGTAGGCGGGACTGGGGGACTGACGGAGTAAGAGACACAGGCGAGGTGCAGGTAGCAACTGAGGTACATGCACTCGCAGCGGAGTCAGTCAGCGTTTCGCTGCACGCCTGTTGTATAGGTCGTTCATGGACGTGCACGTACGTACATCAGTCACTGAGGCGCCGGGCGATGGTGCTCCAGGGCCCAGCGGGCGCTCAGTCAGTGACGTACTCGACTCTAGCGGTTCGAGACTGAGGATGCGGGTTTGGGCATGAAGTATATAATACACACACACGCACACGCACGCAGGCACGCAGGCACGCACGCACACACCACACACACACACACACACCACACACACACACACACACACACACACACACACACACACACACACACACACACACATCAGTCAGTGTGTGTAGTGTGTGTGTGTGTGTGTGTAGGGGGGATGTTACAATGCCCCTGGGGACGGGGGCGTTGCCTTGATAATAAAGATTATATGGCCATTCCTAGCGTTAGAAATTCATTTGGGCAGCCAGATTCTGTTGTAGCTGGCTTTTCCCGGAGAAAACGAGCGGGAAAATGCAAAACGAGACCAAAACAAAACAAAATGCCTGCAATAAGATAGCACACACACACACACACACACACACACACACACACACACCAAAAACAAAACAAAAAAACACCACCATCACCACCAGCCACATCACCAACAACACCAACAAGGGAACAAAAAGACTCGGAAAGGAAAGCGGCAAAGTATGCGTATAACTCGCAGCGTACAGAGAGGTCCTCAGGGTTATCTTATTCCCGTTTTAGTCACGTTGTTCAACGCTCATTCTACTGATGCTGTAACAGTTAGTTATCAGCTCGAGTGTCAGTCAGTCGTGATGACGTCACTGAAGTGGTCAGCATTCTGGCGTAGGCGTTTGATGCGGCTGTTGCAGCACACCATCAACACATTAGTCAACTAAGTCAGTCAAGACGTTATCTTGTTTCCGAGTTCCTTGCTGAAATGTGTCCGGCGCACCGGATGAGTAATGCTTAGTTGTGTGTGTGTGTGTGTGTGTGTGTGTGTGTGTGTGTGTGTGTGTGTGTGTGTGTGTGTGTGTGTGTGTGTGTGAAGTGTGTTGGCGCTGTCAAGATCGCACAGTATTCACCGTCAGTAACTAAGTCTGGCAGAGTTTGGAGGAAGGTGCCGGAAAGCGATGCTCGGAGTGTACCTGAGGTGGTTAACGAGACGTTAAACTTCAGTGACCAGTGAAGCCTCGCGGCACCAGATGAGTAACGCTTTGAGGCTGTACAGTTCTGTAGTGCTCGGACGATAAGGCGGAATGCCAAGGAAAAAAGGACTGACAGACAAAGGCTTTGTCACACAATTTCCTGTTGATGATGATGATGGTGAAGTGATGCTTAGTGTCCTCAGATGTCGGCTGACATATTAGGGACAAGCTGTGACCAATGCCGAAGCACGGTTCAATAATTCTTTACGTCCACGGAAACCAGAAGGCTCGTTAGGACGGACAGCCCAGGACGGCCACCTCGACTCTCACACAGCTCCTGAACTATGTCATTTCCTATTTAAATTGTTTCTGTTTTTCAGTCAAGACATGGCTGCCGTCTTTTAATTTTTTCGCCGGTTTATTTTTTTGGTTTGGGTTTTGAAAAAAACACGTTTTACGTTTGTCACCTACGCACTGCATACAAGGCTAGTGCCGATGAGTAAGTAAGCATGATGCAGTAACCATAAGGCTTATTAGGGACGGGGAGAAGAGGGGGAAGGGGGTATGGAGGTGGAGAAAGAGTGTCGAGCATTACTTGTGCCCATATTATATATCATGTGCGTTGTAAGAAGATCACATTTGTTAGGGGGTGAGGTGGTGTGTGTGTGTGTGTGTGTGTGTGTGTGTGTGTGTGTGTGTGTGTGTGTGTGTGCGAGTGCGTGTGTGTGTGTGTGTGTGTGTGTGTGTGTGTGTGTGTGTGTGTGTGTGTGATGTTTCTCCGTCGTTGTAACTCGAGGTGGCGTTCCTCTTGGCGTGTACATAAATAATAGACGTCTGCATGCACTGACGTTGTTTCCAGTTGTGCACGTGCACTAAGCAGACAGCGGCCAAGAGGCGGTGACTAATGACCAGCCATGCGCCGCCTAATGATGGCCCGTCATTGCTTATGAAGCCCCGTCAGCACGCAGAGGAACGATAACGCAGGGTGTGTAGACATAATACATACGTATGCAGGCAGCAGGGATTGGTAACGCCGAGGCTTTGTCGTCGAGCGCCGTTTAGTCTTAATCGCTGAGAAAACACGTCGGCCGCTTTGCTTCCATCGTTCAGGGCCTCGGCCACTTGGTCGTGGTCTGATAGCTGTTACGCCGAGTGCCGCTTCCAAGGTTGTAGGCAGGTTGTTGCTTAATGTCCTCAGATGTCAGCTGACATATTAGGGACAAGCTGAGACCAATGCCGAAGCATGGTTCAGTAATTCTTTACGTCCACGGAAACCAGAAGGCTCGTTAGGACGGACAGCCCAGGACGGCCACCTCGACTCTCACACAGCTCCTGAACTATGATTTCCAAGGTTTCAAGGTTTTATTGAGCTTTTTGCTCCTGGGGGCTAGAAAGCGAAGTTACATTCGCACACGACATTCCTTATGAACAAGTACATGAGTTCTACTAATAAATAACTACCACACTTTATATGTAAGCCAAAAATAAATGCTCAAACACAAATCAAAGTTGTTGTAAATATGTAAGGCTAAGGCGCAAGAATTAATTATTTCTTTTTTCGTTGTGTTTCGCTATTGGCTCACTCAAAATAACTCAGAGATACAACTAATAAATTTAGCAAGCTTAACATTCTTAGATTCCTATACCCTGTTCAAAAAATGCAGGCAACAATCTGTAGTTCCAGAGGTCAGGGGCTGTGAACCGGTTTGGCGCAGCGGTAAGGCGTTATTCTGGGGAGCAGAGGGACCTCGGTTCGAATCCGCTTCGGCTCTCCTTTCTCTTCAAAAGTTGTGGTCTGTGGACACTGTCTTGTGACTCTGTCCCTCACGATTACTGAAACATTACAATGGCTCACATCGCTGCCCGTCTTAATGCAAGAGTCATTCTGGTGGTGATGATGAAGTGATGCTTTATGTCCTCAGATGTCAGTTGACATATTAGGGACAAGTTGTGACCAATGCCGAAGCACGGTGCAATAAATCTTTACGTCCACGGAAACCAGAAGGCTCGTTAGGACGGACAGCCCAGGACGTCCACCTCGACTCTCACACAGCTCCTGAACTATGTATTTTCTGGTGGTGACAGTTAAGCGATAGATATATAACCTCCATCTTCCCCCACCTCCACACTCCCTCCCCCCCCCCCTTCTCCCCGTCCCTAATAAGCCTTATGGTTTCTGTGGACGCTAAGCACCATGTTTACTTACTTTGGCTCAAAGGGCTGTGTGAAAGTGGAGGTGGCCGTCCTGGGCTTCCGTCCCTAATAAGCCTACGGTTTCTGTGGACGTAAAGCAACACTCAACCAACATCAGTAGTTACCTAACGTCAGTGACGCCATGCCGACTACACACCTACCGTTGTTGTTGTTGTGTGTGTGTGCGTGCGCGTCCGCGCGCGCGCGCGCGTGTGTGTGTGTGTGTGTGTGTGGGGGGGGGGGGGTGAGTGCGTGCGTGCGCGCTTTGGACTCATTTAGGGTTAGCTAGTTAGTTAGTTAGTTCGTCATTCTTGGATTTTAACGTCCCGTCAACTGCATAGGGTCACCTCAGGACGAATCACACAATCAAAATTCTTTTACGCCAGTTCACCAGATCGCAATTTTGTCCGATTCACTGTTACTGTGTCAAAATCCCACCGTCGACTTGTGCATCAATGCACATTAATACATGCACTGATACCTGTTTATATTCCGTTGGCACTCACCACGGAAATCTGCCTACATCGCTATTTTATTTCGCAGGCCCACTGTGGACCTATATCGCAGTTAAAAAGTAGGAAGAGGATTTGGAATAAATGAAGGTGAAAGGACCGGGAATGTCTATCGAAATTAGGACAGGGAAGAAACCCTCGGCAGTGTGCCAAACATGCGTGGCTACATTCTCACCGACTCCCGGCTTTAATGGCAGAACATTTTGTCAGTTCTCCGGGGTCCTCGATAGACAGGATCTCAATTTCTGCGTCCGCAGTACCCTCTACGGGTGCTCATTTATTTAAAGATGAGGCGCTTGCTTTAATCGGTCATTATTACGAGTACTGCGCTCTAATCTCATTATTATTATTATTATTATTATTATTATTATACTTGCTGTTATGTTACCATGGGAGCGCGCGGGGAAAAGCCGTCGGACGAACAAACTGAACGCTGACGCTATGCACGGCCGTGTCGTCAGTTTTTTGTCGCCACCTAACCCCCCGCGGGCGGCGCCGGGGTGACCGAGACTAAGGGGTCCGACCCACTGTGCCACCGCGGCGGTGTTTAGTGGTTATTAAGGGAACACACCTCAGCCCCCAACAACGCGGCGCGCCGAGACCGTGAATGAAATATTATGCCACATCGTTCACATTCTTCGCGTGGATATCATGGCTGCCACCCCTCCCCTTTCGCCAAGGGCTTTGAAGAAAAAGGGAGGGAGGGGGTAGTGATGGTGGGGGTGAGGGGTTGGGGGCGGGGGATGGGGGGGGGGGTAGGGTTGGGGAAGAGGAGAGTGTGTGTGTGCAGGGGGGGGGGGGGGGGGAATGTTGGTCGCTGAGGTGGATGGAGGCAAAGTAGTAGAATTTGACACTTGTCCGGGGATGGATAGATGGATTGGCAAGCCTTCGTCATGAGTAAGGCATGCGCGCACGCGCGCAAACACACACACACGCGCGCGCGCGCACACACACACCAACACACACACACACACACACACACACACACACACACACACATGCATACACATGCACACACATGCATGTGCACAGACACACCTCACTGCACACGCACGCACACCCCACAACACAACACAACACACACACACACACACACCACGCGCCGCGACGCCCCGCACGCACGCACGCACGCACACACACACACACACACACACACACACACGCACACACACACACACACACACACTCCCTCGCGCACCTGCTCTCCCATAAAACTGTCAATGGCATATGTGTATTGTGAGTGTCGCGTTTGATATTTAGTGTTGGTACCGATGATGGTGATGGGTCGACCATCAAGTCAACGTGGACTGTAGCGCTCATCAAAAGACGAACTTTAACGGCCAGCCGAGGTAGACAGCTGGCGAGAAGATAAATTACTTTAATTAACGAAAGTTAAGACTGACTGGCCGAGAAGCGTCTTTGGTAAAGGCAATCGCACAAACGGGCCCCCGGTTATTGGACTATATGTGCGTGATGTACGATTTCCACTATTGTACCGTATGTGCGTGATGTACGATTTCCACTATTGTACTGTATGTGCGTGATGTACGATTTCCACTATTGTACTATATGTGCGTGATGTACGATTTCCACTATTGTACTGTATGTGCGTGATGTACGATTTCCACTATTGTACTATATGTGCGTGATGTACGATTTCCACTATTGTACTGTATGTGCGTGATGTACGATTTCCACTATTGTACTGTATGTGCGCGATGTACGATTTCCACTATTGTACCATATGTGCGTGATGTACGATTTTCACTTTTGTACCATATGTGCGTGATGTACGATTTCCACTATTGTACCATATGTGCGTGATGTACGATTTCCACTATTGTACTATATGTGCGTGATGTACGATTTCCAATCAGGTTTCTTGAGAGGCAGCAGTGTGTGACTGATTGAGCAGGGATGTAGCAGATACGGCAAGCGTTGTTATTGCCTTTCACTTCAAATCAAGGCAGGTCAAAGTCAGGCCAGGTAGGCCGCCGCACAGACCAAGCCGACCAAGCCAAGTCAAGCCCAATCAAATCAGCGCCGTTCAAATCAAATCAAATCAACAGATTTTTTTAAAGAATTATGTGTAACCGTGTATGTGTTTGGATGAATGATCAAATTAGGTCCAAGAAGGTCGAGTCGCTATTCACCTTGTACTTTTCATAGAGCGGACACTGTGCCCTTTTTCTATCAATTGCGGGAGCTGCCACAAGTATCATTTTTGTCGCGACAAACGTTTTGCCGCGATAAACACGTGTAGCAACAAATATTTGTCGCGACAAAAGCTTTGTCGTGACAAACACATGTTTGTCGCGACAAACATAATTTTGTCGCGACAAGCATATTTTTGTCACGACAAACACGCGTTTGTCGCGACAAACATGATACTGCTGGCAGCTCCCGCCTATGATATTTTTCACGTGCCGTGTCTCAATACCGATGCATGGGCGATGCCATGTTATGGCCTTACTGGATGAGTTTAGCGTTGTTGTACTGAGTCGTCTGACGCTTTCTCCGCTCAACTATCTTCACGGATGTCTCGCTCATCCAACCTGGAAGACTTGTTCAAGCCATCTTCTTCTTCTTCAAATGTTGCTTCACGTCCACAGAGACCATAAGGTCTATTAGGGACGGGGAGCCCAGGACGGCCACCTCGACTTTCACACAGCTCCTGAGCTCTCGTGCTTCAGCGTTCGGTTTAGTTCAGTGTTGCTTCACGTCCAGAGAGACCATAAGGTCTATTAGGGACGGGGGAAACCCGGGACGGCCACCTCGACTTTCACACAGCTCTTGAGCTCTGATTCGACCCATTGTTTAAGGCAGTTCTTTATTCAGTCTCATGGATGGCGGTGGTAGTGGTGAAGTGTTGCTTAATGTCCTCAGATGTCAGTTGACATATTAGGGACAAGTTGTGACCATGCCGAAGCATGGTTCAATAATTCTTTACGTCCACGGAAACCAGAAGGCTCGGTAGGACGGACAGCCCAGGACGTCCACCTCGACTCTCACAAAGCTCCTGAACTATGACGTCTCATGGATAAGGAGACTTGGGAATGTTTTCGAAGAAAGTCGAGTCTGCGATACCATCCCAAACGCTGCGGCAGTGGTCCAGACAACTGCGAGAGAAAACTCCAACAAACAGGTCACTGAGCAGCATCAGCTTGATTCGCGAAAGGCGTAACGTAGGCACGTGGGAGGGCAGGGTTACACCCACTGGCAGTAGGCAGCAAAGGGCTGGTCTGGCCCTACGGCGCTTTGAATGTGATTTGAAAGATCAAATAATCCTGTGACCCGTCTCTTTCGGGATTAGGATTACCCACAACAGCGGCCCGCCCACAACAAACCAGCAGACCACTCTGGCAGACAAGTCTTTGCCTTACGTCACTGTGTGTGTGTGTGTGTGTGTGTGTGTGTGTGTGTGTGTGTGTGTGTGTGTGTGTGTGTGTGTGTGTGTTTGCATGCACCC
>JABMCL010002073.1:2570000-2575000 GCA_018857735.1 Alviniconcha marisindica
TCACTCCACCCGTCTCTCCCCCCTCTCTCTCTCCCTCTCTCTGTCTCTCCCTCTCTCTCTCCCCCCCCCCCTCTCTCTCTCCCTCGCTCTGTCTCTCCCTCTCTCTTTCCCCAGTCTCTCTCTCTCCGAGCTCTCGCTGTCTTTTCCCTTTTCGCTCTCTCCGCGTAGTCTTTCTCTCTCTCACCAGTCTCTCTCTCTCTTTCTCTCAGTCTCTCTGCCTCCCCCCCCTCCCCCTTCCCCTCTCTCTCATGCGCCCCTCTCCACCCCTCCTCTACCTATCTATCTCACTGAGTCCCCACCCGGCCACCACCCCTGTGTCTCTCAGTATCTCCTCAGTTCGGGCAGATCCACACCTTCGCTCTCTCTCTCTCTCTCTCTCTCTCTCTCTCTCTCTCGCCGCGGCTGTCTGACTCTCCGCCATCCCCGTCTCCACCGAGTTCATGCCACCATCTTTTGCCTGGATCGATTTTGACACGAGGAGCAGTTGAAGGAAGCGACGAGTGGAGTCCTGAAGCGGCGGGATGACAGACCCGACTCGCGAGGGCTCCTTAGAGCGTTGACCGCGTGAATTCCGTTCGCAGCCCCATGCACTGACCTCACCATGCCGGCAGAAGAAGGCTACAAAAAAATCGTTGTCTAAATTCGTCCTGGCAGTCACGGCGCCGTATGACGTGATGATTAAAACGGGCAAGAAGACGATGCCGCGGCGTCCAACTGGTAGTGGTGATGCAGCGCTGTCAGTCAGTGCCTGCGTCCCGGCCACCGTTCACTTGCACCGTTCACTGAAGCTTCTATTCTTTCCATGACTCCCTCACTTCCTCATCCCAACCCCTACTCCCTCCCCCCCCCCCCCCCCCCCCCCCCCCCCCCCCCCACTCCTTCCACCCCACGCCCCCTTCTCAGCCCGGCTGCTTCGAGTCTGGGCCTGCGTGATGCGACAAAATGAAACTGACGAGGAACTGAATCGAACACATACCACGGTAAAAAGAACGCTATTTATTGTGACAAAACACAACATTCGTCCAAACACTGGAAACCCAAACAACATAACCGAAGCAGCTCAACCAAGAGCAGAGAAATAGCCACCCTGCATCTCATTTTTCACCGTTTAACTGTTGTTTAAGTGTTGTTTTGTAGCCTGAAAAAAGCCTACCGTGTTTCCGATTTTTTTTTCTCACGAAAAGGAACTGAAAATCAGGGTACTGGCGGTTGGCAGTATTCACTTACGAGCTGGTCTTCACCGTGTGGTGTTGACTGTGTCAGTTCGAACTCCAAGCTTTAAAACGCCTTCTCACGCTTATGTGTGATCAGGAACCGACATTGTCAAACGTTCGCAACAAGCCGATACCTTTCACTACAGCCGATTTTTTTAAATATATATATCTACTAGGAAAAAGAACCCCAGTTTGTACCGAAGAAAGGATTCCAGTCTGCACTAGGACTGAAAGTAGAATTCCACTGAGAAATATCCAGTTGAAAAGGAGATTCCAGTTGATCCTAGTCATAAATGTGCACTAGGACGATCTAGAATCCTAACCGGGTCCCTGCTGCGTCGAACTTTCAGTGCAGACTCTCTTACGGTGTCCGCACAGCCCCCGTGTGCAATCGCATACATCAGCATCTGTGCGCACGTTAAAAAGCCCGAACACCGGCAGCCATACCCGGCGTTGTGTGGACACAGTTAGGAGTGGGCAGCGCTGCTCTTGCGGCTGCCGCTGTGACTGACTTACCCGGGTAAGGCGACCCCGAATTTCCGGCGAGGGACAATGAAGCGCTCAAACTCAGTGAAAATGAAGATCATAACATGAAACTGGCCTCTAGAACCATAGACACGATTCTGCGGCGGTGTCAGTCCAGGGTCGGTTCCATCGGTTGGAATTTTGCTTTCAGCAGCCGATTTAGATCCACGCGGCTCGGCAACGTAACGGCCTCCAGTGATGATGTGCTTATTCAGTTTCTAATTGAAAAATGTAATCAAAATGTTTCAAAAAAATAATATAAAAAAATCAATATTAAAGGACAAGGAAAAGCAGAAGAAGCACGAACCTTCTGTGAACTAGAAGAAAAGTAATTGGAGATTGGACAAACGGTCGGTTTTGTGTGTGTGTGTGTGTGTGTGTGTGTGTGTGTGTGTGTGTGTGTGTGTGTGCGCGCGCGCGGGCGTTCGTACGTGTACTGTGTCAGCACTGTACTTTTGAACTGTACCACTGTACTCCTGCACTGTACCACTGTACTTTTGCACTGTACCACTGTACTCTTGCATTGTCATCACTGTACTCTTGCACTGTACCACTGCACTCCTGTGCTGTACCACTATACTCCTGCACTGTCATCACTGTACTCCTGCATTGTACCACTGTACTCCTGCACTGTCATCACTATACTCCTGCACTGTCATCACTGTACTCCTGCATTGTACCACTGTACTCCTGCACTGTCATCACTGTACTCATGCACTGTAGCCTGCCAGTGCAAACCTCGTACCCGCGCCCCACAAAACTGAATGCACCGAACCTGACAGACCTGACAGATCAGAAGTGCATGATACTCCCGTGCAGCGGGTACCGACCCGAACCTGACCCAAAGTGGCCCGGCGGCCACAGTTCGGCGCGGTTTGACTGATGCAGGTCGAGGCTGAAAACGGATCTCCGCCCCATCGTTAAGAAAGCAAAAGAAGATCGATGATGACCTTGACGACAGGGAGAATGAGGAAGGAGTTTACAGTCAGCTCGTGGAGTTTAGCGCCCTGTCCGCTCCATAGATCACCGCAGGACGAGAAATCGAGGGAGGGAGGGAGGAAGGGAGAGAAGGAGGGAGGGAGGGAGGAAGGAAAGAAGGAAGGAAGGAAGGAAGGAAGGAAAGAAGGAAAGGAAGGAAGGAAAAAAGAAAGGGAGGGAGGAAGGAAGGAAGGAAAGAAGGAAGGAACGGAGGGAGGGAGAGGGAGGGAGGAAAGAAGGAAGGGAGGAAGGAAGGAAAGAAGGGAGGGAGGGAAGGAGGAAGGAAGGAAGGGAGGGCGGGAGGGAGGAAGGAAGAAAGAAAGAAAAAAGGAAGGAAGGAAGGAAGGAAGGAAGGGAGGGAAGGGAAGGAAGGAAGGAAGGAAGGGAGGAAGAGAGGAGGAAGGGAGGGAGGAAGGAAGGGAAGAAAGGAAAGGAGGGAGGGAGGAAGGAAGGAAGGAAGGAAAGAAGGAAGGGAGGGAGGAAGGAAGGAAGAGAAGGAAGAAGGGAGGGAGGGAGGAAGGAAGGAAGGAAGGGAGGGAGGAAGGAAGGAAAGAAGGAAGGGAGGGAGGGAGGAAGGAAGGGAGGGAGGGAGGGAGGGAGGAAGGAAGGGAGGGAGGGAGGGAGGAAGGAAGGAAGGAAGGAAGGAAGGGAGGGAGGGAGGGAGGAAGGAAGGAAGGGAGGGAGAGAGGGTGGTTATGAAGGAGAGCTTGAAAGCGACAGAATGAATCAACGGAGGAAAGGCTGAGCGAGTGAATGATCGAATGCATGTTCAAAACGATCCAGCGCAGAGTCCACTGATAATTGAAATTGACATCTACAAATCAAATAGTACGAAGTAGCGTGAGGAAAGTGAAGCCCACTGATCTAGACTGAAGTACGCACACACACACACACACACACACACACACACACACACACACACACACACACACACACACACACACACACACACACACACACGCACACATGCATACACACATACACACACAGACACCACTAAAAATAAAATAAAATAAATCACCATTTCTCTCTCTCTCTCTTCTCTCTCTCTCCTCCCCCCACCTCTCTCTCTATCTCCCCCTGCCACCCCCCTCCCCCTCCCCCCCACCCCCTCACACACACACACACACACACTCTCTCCCCCCCCCCTTCCCTACCACCCTCCTCTGTGTAACTGATAGCATAGCTTTAATCCCCGCCCCCACCCCTCTTTCTCCGGGTGCAACGAATCGCATACTGGGAGGTTCACAGGACTGGTTAGCCCCGCGTACTGTGCGAACAGCGCCCCTGGGGCCCAGTCACCTCCACCTGACTCTGCACCACAAAACCCACAGGGCAGGGGGGGGGGGGGGGGGGGAGGGGGGGGGGGGCAGGGGGGGGGGGGGGGGGGGGGAGGAAGGAGTTCGAGCAGTAAGTCACGGCAGCGAAGAGGAGGAAGGTGGGGGGGGGGGTGGGGTGTGGGGGGGTGGGGGGGGGGGGGGGGGTGGCGGGAGATGTGTGTATAGTGGGGAGAGAGGAAGAGGGGTGTATGGTGGGGAGAGAGGAAGAGGGGTGTATGGTGGGGAGAGAGGAAGAGGGGTGCATGGTGGGGAGAGGAGAGGAGGTGAGAGAGGGTGTATGGTGGGGAAGAGGGGATGATGGTGGGTATGGAGGAAGAGGGGTGTATGGTGGAGAGAGAGGAAGAGGGGTGTATGGTGGGGAGAGAGGAAGAGGGGTGTATGGTGAGGAAGAGGGGTGTATGGTGGGAGAGAGGAAGAGGGGTGTATGGTGAGGAAGAGGGGTGTATGGTGGGAGAGAGGAAGAGAGGAAGAGGGGTGCATGGTGGGAGAGAGGAAGAGGGGTGTATGGTGGGGAGAGAGGAAGAGGGGTGTATGGTGAGGAAGAGGGGTGTATGGTGGGGAGAGAGGAAGAGGGGTGTATGGTTCAGGAGAAGAGTGGATGGTTGGGGAGAGAGGAAGAGGGGTGTATGGTGGGAAGAGAGGAAGAAAGGAGAGAGGAAGAGGGGTGTATGGTGAGGAAGAGGGGTGTATGGTGGGAGAAAGGAAGAGGGGTGTATGGTGAGGAAGAGGGGTGTATGGTGGGGAGAGAGGAAGAGGGGTGTATGGGGGGAGAGAGGAAGAGGGGTGTATGGTGGGAGGAGAATGGGTGTATGGTGGGGAGAGAGGAAGAGGGTGTATGATGGGGAAAGCGGAAGAGGGGTGTATGGTGGGGAGAGAGGAAGAGGGGTGTATGGTGGGGAGAGAGAAAGAGGTGTGTATGATGGGGAGAGAGGAAGAGGGGTGT
>JABMCL010002073.1:2582500-2585000 GCA_018857735.1 Alviniconcha marisindica
GAGTTAGAAGGGAGATGGAGAGTAAGGGGCGGGGGGGGGGGGGGGGGGATTAAGTTGGGGGGGAGGGGGCGGGGGGGGGGGGGGGTGGGGGGGTGGGGGAGAAGAAGCGAAGTCTGCATGTGGCACAGAGAGGTTCGCGGTGCTTCTGAAGACCGAAATCCCATTCCTTTTGACAGCTTTTGATGCGTGTATATGTAGTGTGTGTGTGTGTGTGTGTGTGTGTGTGTGTGTGTGTGTGTGTGTGAGAGAGAGAGAGAGAGAGAGAGAGAGAGAGAGAGAGAGAGAGGCAGAGAGAGAGGGAGAGTGTGTGCTTTTGTGTGGTGTGTGTGTGTGTGTGTGTGTGTGTGTGTGTGTGTGTGGAGAGAGAGAGAGAGAGAGAGAGAGAGAGGAGAGAGAGAGAGAGAGAGAGAGAGAGAGGCACAGAGAAAGAAGAGAGAGGAGAGAGAGAGAGAGAGAGAGAGAGAGAGAGAGAGTGTGCTTTTGTGTGTGTGTGTGTGTGTGTGTGTGTGTGTGTGTGTGTGTGTGTGTGTGTGTGTGTGTGTGTGTGTGATGAAATGAGCGTATCCTTATGTCTCCGGGTTCTTACGAATGGGGCGCCATAAATAATCTATTATTATTACAGCTGTTTCATTTTGGAACAGCTTCAACCAACAGGCTTCTCAGAAGAAATTCGCATCGTCTTACTTGGCTGGGTATAACGGCTTCAGCATCCGCAGGAACCGCCGTGAGCCGGTTTGGCCTAGCGGTGAGGCGTTAGGCTGGTAAGCAGAGGAACCTCGGTTCGAATCCGCTTCGGCTCTCCTTTCTCTTCAAAAGTTGTGGTTTGTGGACACTGTCTTGTGACTTTGTCCCTGACAATTAATGAAACATTAAAACGGCTCACATCGCTGCCCATCTGAATGCTGGAGTCATTCTGGCGGTGACAGTGTAGCGATAGGTATATAATCTCCCTTCTCCCCCCACCTCCATACTCCCTCACCCCCCTCCATCTCCCCGTCCCTAATAAGCCTTATGTTTACTAGGAACGGCCTGAACACCCCCCCCCCCCACCTTCCCCACCCCACCCCACACTCCAGTGCACATAAACGCGCGAATTCTTTCGTCGTCATTCTCCTCTATTATCTGTGTGTTTGTTGCTTGAGACAGATGTTTTCACCGAAAATTTGCGCACGTTTCTGTATTGTCTAATTAAAAAAAATCAGCGTTCAATTTAAACTTTTGTGTGTCCCGTTCTTGCTTCAGTGCGTGCGTACTCACCGCGATTTTTCTGTCAATGTTTATCGAATCTGCCGGGCCCAGGGGACACCCGCCTCTTCACCGTCTTACTCTTCTTCGATCTTCAACTGCCGGAGGGTCTTTTACGTGCGCCGTCAGAAGCGCGCTGTTCACAGCTCGGGGTCTGGTCGCCACGACTCTGTCGTAGTCGTTCATCGCTGCCGCACGCCCTTGACGGCTCGGGATCGTAAACTTCCCGATGTCAGGGAAGCGCAATTTGAAACGAGGCACTTCATTTAGACTCTCGAACGCGAGACACTTCGTGGCGAACGATAGAACTCCTGGCGGGGTGGAGGGGAGAGAGAGAGAGAGAGAGAGAGAGAGAGAGAGAGAGAGAGAGAGGTAAGGGGTGGTGGTGGGAGGGGGGGAGAGAGAGAGAGAGAGAGAGAGAGAGAGAGAGAGAGAGAGAGAGAGAGGTAAGGTGGTGGTGGGAGGGGGGAGAGAGAGAGTGTGTGTGTGAGTGTGTGTGTGTGTGTGTGTGTGAGGGGGGGAGAGAGAGAGAGAGAGAGAGAGAGAGAGAGAGAGAGAGAGAGAGGTAAGGGTGGTGGGGGTAGAAGAGAGAGATGAGAGCTCGAGAGGTAGATTGGGGAGGGAGATTGTAAAGGAATGGGGGAGGGATAGAGAGAGAGATCGGGGGGGGTCTGGAGAAAGAGAGATGCTAGGGGTGGGTATGGGGGGGAAGAGTGCAATGGGTGTGAGGAGAGAGAGAGAGAAAGAGAGAGAGAGAGAGAGAGAGAGAGAGAGAGAGAGAGGGGGAGGATAAGAGAGGGGTGGCGGTGTAGTGGCGGGGGTGTGGACGAGAGTGCAGATCCCCCCCAGCACGCACGGATAGAGTTCAGCGTTTTTTAATGGACTCCTCGGGCGTCGTCTTTTTTTTCATCTTGCAACAAGCGCGCCCCCTTTTTACCGCCCCGAATTCAGGCCCTTCGCCCCGGTATTCTGAAAACGATGCTGTATTTTTCCCCCTTTTTATTGCTGCCCAGTTTCGCACAGTTGCCCGCTCGGCACGATGAGCCATTGGACGGCAGATATTGTCACATTACAACTTACTGCCTGTTCTCGCTGACGACACGGTGACAAAAGGCCTGCTTTCTCCCGCTTCGTTCAAAGGGGATCAAAGATGGTTTGATTTCCTTTTCTCCGAGTGCTGACAAAAAAAAGGGGGACTTTAGCACAAAGCGTCGTGCGTGGAATTAGCGGGTCTTTGAGACAATCGGCTTTGGCA
>JABMCL010002073.1:2590000-2592500 GCA_018857735.1 Alviniconcha marisindica
TGAACGATAAAGATTCATTATTTTCTCCTCCTCACCCCCAACCCCCCATCCTCTCAAACTCTTCAGCTTGAATTTCTTCTCCTCCTTGTCCTTTTTCTTCTTCTTTTTTTGGCCTATTTTCTTTGCACTTGTCATTCTCATCCTTCTTATCGCTGCCTTTCTTATCTTTCTTCTTCTTGTCTCGATTACCCTTTTCGTCCTTTCTTGTCCTTCTGCTTCCTCTTCTTGTCCTGTTAGAACTTATTGCTTTTCTCCTGGTTCTTCTTCTCCGTTCGGGCTTGGTTGTGTTTGCTATTGATTGTGTTGTGCCCAGAACCATGAGCCAGCGTTGTTGCTGTTGTTGTTGGTGTTGGTGGTGGTGGTGGGTGATTGATGGTGATGGTGGTGGTGGTGGTGGTGGTGCGATTTGTTTGGAACGGGTGTAGCAGAGCTTTCAGTGTGTGGTCCGTTCCGAACTGACTGTACGGTTAACGGGGCGTTAAAATCCAAGAACTAATACACCTGTCTTCTGCTTCTTCGCATGCGGTTCTGGAATTATTTTTGAGGGATGCTGTTACTTGAACACAAGCGTGTTCAGAACAACAGGTTTGAAATGCCTGACACTGAGCAACCCCTCCCCCCCCCACCCCCCCACCCCCGCCCACCCTTCGACCCCTTTGTCCATCCCTCCCCCACAACCCATTTCCTGAACCCTCGCGTAAAAAAAGGAAGAAGAATTCATCGCTCTTTTAGAGTTCAGGAGCTGTGTGAAAGTGGAGGTGGCCGTCCTGGGCTCCCCGTCCTAACGAACCTTACGGTTCCCGTGGACGTAAAGCAACACTGAACCGTGCTCACGCATTGGTCACAGCTTGTCCCTAATATGTCAACCCGACATCGGAGGAGATTAAGCTCTCTACATCATCATCATCATCATCATCATCATCATCATCATCATCATCATCGCTCTTTGTGCGAGATCGCTTGACAGACTAACCTGGGCTTTGATATCGCGTATCGCCCTGATATAACCGTAATGGTTGACTGGGCGTAAAACACCAACTTACTTACTTGATATCGCTTATTTTGTATACAAGATTGAACGGTTATCTTTTGCGTGTGTAGGCGTTTGTATGCAAGTAGGCGTTTGTTTGCAAGATTGAATGGTTATCTTTTGCGTGTGCAGGCGTTTGTATGCAGGACTGAATGGTTGGTTGTGTTTTGCTTGTTCAGGCGTTTGTATGCAGGTCTGAATGGTTATCCTTTGCGTGTGCAGACGTTTGTATGCAAGACTGAATGGTTATCTTTCGCGTGTGCAGGCGTTCGAATGCAAGACTGAGTGGTTATCTTTTGTGTGTGCAGGCGTTCGTATGCAAGACTACATGGTTATCTTTTGCGTGTGCAGGCGTTCGTAGCAACGGGCACCAACTTACAGCTCCACTTCTCGGCCAACGCTTGGTCCGACAGGGCGGAAGACAGAGTGCCTACCAGGGAATTCGTCAACTTCGACAGAGAACCCGGAAAAGTAAGTAATTTCAACACCTGTAGTCTCTGTGTGTTCGTGGCAGTGTACCCGGCCGTCGTTCGCTTGTCTGCAGTCACAGAGCTCGGGAAGTGCGAGAAAGTCGAGGTGGACGTCCTGGGCTCCTCGTCCCTACTAGGGCTTGCGGTCTCTGTGGACGTAAAGCAACACAGAACTCGAACACACAACATGTGTCACAGCTCAGGAAGTGTGTGAAGGTCGAGGTGGACGTCCTGGGCTCCTCGTCCCTACTAGGGCTTGCGGTCTCTGTGGACGTAAAGCAACACAGAACTCGAACACACAACATGTGTCAGAGCTCAGGAGCTGTGTGAAGGTCGAGGTGGACGTCCTGGGCCTTGCGGTCTCTGTGGACGTAAAGCAACATTGAACTCGAACACACAACATGTGTCAGAGCTCAGGAAGTGTGTGAAGGTCGAGGTGGACGTCCTGGGCCTTGCGGTCTCTGTAGACGTAAAGCGACACAGAACTCGAACACACATGTGTCAGAGCTCAGGAGCTGTGTGAAGGTCGAGGTGGATGTCCTGGGCCTTGCGGTCTCTGTGGACGTAAAGCAACACAGAACTCGAACACACATGTGTCAGAGCTCAGGAGCTGTGTGAAGGTCGAGGTGGACGTCCTGGGCCTTGCGGTCTCTGTAGACGTAAAGCAACACCGAACTCGAACACACATGTGTCAGAGCTCAGGAGCTGTGTGAAGGTCGAGGTGGACGTCCTGGGCCTTGCGGTCTCTGTGGACGTAAAGCAACATTGAACTCAAACACACATGTGTCAGAGCTCAGGAGCTGTGCGAAGGTCGAGGTGAATGTCCTGGGCATTGCGGTCTCTGTGGACGTAAAGCAACACAGAACTCGAACACACATGTGTCAGAGCTCAGGAGTTGTGTGAAGGTCGAGGTGGATGTCCTGGGCCTTGCGGTCTCTGTGGACGTAAAGCAACATTGAACTTGAACACACAACATGTGTCACAGCTCAGGAGGTGTGTG
>JABMCL010002073.1:2597500-2602500 GCA_018857735.1 Alviniconcha marisindica
TCTTTGTTAAATGCTCAGAAATCACAGGCCTGCAATTTACGACACTCTTTGTTCTTTGATTTTCTCAGCTTGTCGTGACGCCTATTCTCTTCTATTTTTTTATTTTTTTTTAATCGAACCGAAAAACCAACGCGTCGACACTGTTGAAAGTAATATTTGATATGTCAGTCCTCTCCAACACTCTCGCTCCTCACCCCCACCCTCCACCTCCACCCCCTTACTCTTAGTGGTACTAACGCCGTGCAACATGGCGCTGTTTAACTTGCCCGAACCGCTGAAGCTGCGAAAGGATCAGTCAGTAGTACCGCAAAATGGGCCCCCCCCCCCCTAAATCACTTCAGCCGACTTAAAGGGCAGCGAGATTGAGGTGATAATGACTTCTCCAATCAAACGACAGTTGGTACCTAACAGAGCCGCGAGCAAACACTACAGCTTCCAAATTAGCGCCTGTTAGTCGCCAGCGTCTGATTTTCAGGATTAGAAAGCGATTGAAATGGCCGCGTGCGGTAGGTCGGTCGTTCGTTCTCTGAGGAAAGGTGGGTAGGCCGGTGGGAGGTAAGATTTTTTTGAATTTTTTTTTTCTGTCTACGCGAGAGCACACAAACGATAGCGGTAATCCAGCATCGGCAGTGATCGGCAGAAACCGCTCGGCCACGCGCCGGAACAGCGTCCCTCCGACGTACAAGAGATCGGCAGGGGAGATAATCTGGAGCCCTGCAAGCAAAAGGAAGGCGCAGCTAGGTTCCGCTAACTGTTTCCATTGATTTCGGTGGACGCCAGCCCCCGAAAGACCACTTCACGTCTTCCGCTCTCCATTAAAACTAAAGGTTAACGGTATTGACCGTTCAGAGTATTTCTTGGCTCGGTTACCGTATTTCGTTTCTATTGCCCTTTCGGTGGACTGAAGCCCTAAAGCACTCCTCACACGAACGGGGAAAAAAAAAAAGAGAAAAAAGAGAGAAAAAGTATTAAAGAGAGAGAGAGAGAGAGAGACAGAGAGAGACAGACAGACAGACAGACAGACAGACAGACAGAGACAGAGAGACAGAGACAGACAGAGATAGAGAGAGACGCGACAAGAACGATCATAGTCAACTCGGGCTCGCGACTTCCGCGGTGGCGCATTTTATTTAGTTAGTTGGATTTTAACGTCCCGTCAACCGCACAGGGTCACCTCAGCACGAGCGGCACAGGTGTCCGGCGGCGGTTAAAGTGTGGTGGTGGTTCCGGGTTCGCACCCCAGAGCTCAGGAGCTTGCGTGAAAGTCGAGGGGGACGTCCTGGGCTCCCCGTCCCTAACAGTCCTTATGGTCTCTGTGGACGTGAAGCAACGCCGAACTTGAACGACTTTTACGGAGCTCACACACTTATGTGAAAGTCGAGGTGGCCGTCCTGGGCTCCCCGTCCCAAGTAGTCCTTACGGTCTCTGTGGACGTAAAGCAACATTGAAGAAGAAGAAGAGTGCACGGCAGAGCTCAAGAGGTGTGTGAAAGTCGAGGTGGACGTCTTGGAGGCAACTCGTCTCCGGATCTTAGCAAGAGAGAGAGAGAGACAGACAGACAGACAGAGGAGAGAGAGACACAGACAGACAGACAGACAGACAGACAGACAGAGAAACTCGTTGACGATCTGCAGCGCCTTAATTCACAAACCACAGAAACCGGTCCGTTGTACCACCACCAACCACCACCACCACCCAGCCAGTGGAACAGCACAGGAACACTGAGTGGCGTCACCACCAAAATCCGCTCGGAGGAGGAGTTGACGGCTCTAGCTGTCTCACCTGAACGCCACGGCTCGAGGATGGTGGGGGGGGGGGGGGGGGGGGGGAGGGAGGCGGGGGGGGGGGGGGGGGGAGGAGAAGGGGCGGGGGGGGGGGGGGGGGGGGGGGGGGGGGGGGGGGGGAGGGGGGGCGGGAGGAGAAGGGGCGGGGGAGAGCCTCAGTGTAACATGAGCCCGGTGACACACGTTCGGACAACTTTCCAGAGCTGTACGGGCGAGGCACGAGCGCCCCGAGCCAGCAGAGGAGGCCCCGAGGGTCCGGAGCGCTGGAGTCGCCGGCGCCTGGCTTTGCCGAGAGTTTGCCGAGGAACTCGCCGCAAATGTAGCAGTGTAGTGACGAGGTGAACTGCAGGCGGTCGCGAAGGAACAAGTTGTGCCGCCTGCGTGCAGGGGTAGCGGGTTTTTAATATGTGCTGAGCCATCGGCTTTTTGTCAGTCTCTTCTCGTCTTGCCCGTCCTTTACTTCTCTTGTCCCCCCTTTCGGGGACAAATCCGAACGTAAACACCGTGTGGTTTGTTTTCGTCGTCTTCTTCTTTTTCTGCATCTTCTTTTTTTTCTTTTTTCTTTTTTTCTTCCTTCCTTTTCTTTTTCTTCGGTCTTGTTGGCAGACACCTTTCTTGAGGCGGGTGAGGTTTCACAGGAAGAATCCAGCTGGGATGTTGACCTAAAATTGTACCAAGAACTCCAGTTGCTTGTGAAGTGTTAGACTTGTTTCAGGTTAATGGTGTCCCTGGAGAGGAATCAAGATTTCAGAATATGAGGAAGGAAGGGAACCTTTCCTCTCTTAACCTTAATCAGCAATTCGTGAAACAGAAAGCGACCACTGATGCTTAGTCTGTGAGTAACAGAGGGAGAGAAAGTGAAGGGGGGGGGGGGGGGGGGGGGGGGGGGGGGGAGGGGGGGGGGGGGGGGCGGGGGGGGGGGGGGAGGGCAGAGAGAGATGAGACTGTTATCACCAGAATGAGCCCATTTTAAGCCGGGCAGATGTTTCACACACTGTGAACACCAAATATTCTGGGTGACACACGTTCGGACGACTTTCCAGAAATGCACGGGTGAGGTGATATAATAACTTGTTTGCCATGTATTCATTGGCAGGCGAGTGAGAACTCTGTTGTTGTGTCCCTTGGTATGCATGTGACGTCAGTCGAGGGCTATTAACTCCCTTTGTTGCGTAGCGGGCACCGAGATCTTATGTTTTGTCCAGTCGGCCGCCTCTGTTCCACAGTCGATTCACCGATTGATTTCGTAATTTGAGAAGAACAGTAATATTGCTTAGATATTTCTTCAGCCATGAGCGGCAAGCCAGTGCAAACACTCTAACCATGCAATCATTCGATTCGACCCAACTTCAGCAATCTGTTTAGTTCCCTCGGGTCGGGACTTGGAACATTCCGTCGTTTAGTTTCGTTTTGTTTTCCGCATCCAATCCGCCCCCCCCCCCCCCCCCCCCCCCAGCCGCCATCACCCTCCCGGCCTCCACCACCCTCCTCTCCTCTTGCTTTTTCCTCTCTCTCTCTCTCTCTCTCTCTCTCTCCTCTCTCTCTCTCTCTCTCTCTCTCCCTCTCTCTCTCTAGTAGTTTAGCAAGGACTAGTTGTTAGACAGGTCTAAATGAACCTAAACTACAATCCTTGGAAAATAAAGTTTTAAGAGTTCGAGTTCTCACTCTCCCTGATATAACCATAATGGTTGACTGGGCATAAAACACCAAGCTACTTATTTACTTACTCTCTCTCTGTCTCTCTGTCTCTGTCTCTGTCTCTGTCTCTCTCTCTCTCTCTCTCTCTCTCTCTCTCTCTCTCTCTCTCTCTCTCTCATTGGAGATTTTTTTAAAGAATGTTCAGATGTTGTACTAGACTTTTGGGGTGAGTTAAACCATTCAGTTAAATATTTAATAAATGAATATATCTAGATAATTGGACAGACTCAATCATTCAAACTTTTCCATGAAAAAAGGAAACCCAAATGATCCAAATAATTACAGTTTTTTTTCTCTCTTTCAGCTGTTAGTGGGAAATTGTTTAGTACTACTCTCAACCGCCGACTACAAATGTGGGGTGACACGAATGATGTCATTGGTGAACAGCAGGCGGGGTTTAGGAAAGACTATTCAACAGTTGACCATATATTACCTTGCTTGCTATTGTGCCAAAACAACTGTCCTTAAATCGTCAACTATGCACTTCATGCAACCACTCAAGTTAGTCTGTATATGTATATATTATGTGTATATTCATTGATGTACTGTTACAATTTCTAGATACACATGTGACTGCTTCTCTGAACACTTTGCCCAAGTACAGTTTGAAACCACGAGTCTGACCTTTGTGAAGGCCACAGGCCAATCAAATAAACTTTCGCGTCTTGCGTCTCTCTCGATCTGTCTTTCTGTCTCTGTCTCTCCTTTTTTTTTTTTTTTTTTTTTTTTTTTTGGCAGCAGCTTTGGTTTCATAGGCCACCAAATTGATCGGCTGACTGACGCTTGTTCTCAGGCACAATTCGTATATGTATGGACGATATCCAACGTTGAATAAGGTTGCCGGTGTGCGGTTTTTGTTTGTTTGTTTGTTTGTTTGTTTTTCTTTTTGATTGTGTGTGTAAACACACACACACACACACGCACACACAGCACACACCACACACACACACACACACACACACACACACACACACACACACACACACACACTCCTCTCTCTCTCTCTCTCTCACACACACACACACACACACACACACACACACGCGCGCGCGCGCGCGCACACACACACACACACGCACGCACGCATGCACACACACACACACACACAACACACACACACACACACACACACACACACACACACACACACTTTTTATATAATGATAATAACAAAAGACTGCTTGCTGGAGAACCCGATTCATTTACACGGCTTTGTCCTCAGTTAGTTCTTAGTTCTGAGTGTTTGTTTCGGTTTCTGTGGAACTTCCTTCATCCTCATATAACAGGCTGTTAAAGCCATCATATTCCGTGCTTCTTTCTCACGGGCTCCTTAGAAAAAGACTGAAGCAAAAAGAAAGAAAAGCTTTTTACCATGAAACAGCCGATTATATTCACTCCTTTTCACGCCCCCTCCTCTCTCTCTCTCCCCCCCCTCACCTACACACTCCAACACACACACACACACACACACACACACACACACACACACACACACACACACATACGCAAAACCCGCGC
>JABMCL010002073.1:2607500-2625000 GCA_018857735.1 Alviniconcha marisindica
GAGTATGTTGATGACATAGTATACGCTGCCTGGGAGAACAGACCTTGTCTCACGGAAATTGTGTCTTTGTAGAGACTAGATTAAGTAATTATTTATTGGTGTAGTTGCTAAAAAAATATATTTAAAAAAATCTACACCTCATTTTTCACCGATTAACTGTTGTTTAGGTGTCGTTTTGTAGCTTGATAAAGGGGTTTACCCCGAAAATTCCAATGTTGTTTTGTCCTAATAAATAGCGTTCTTTCGAAACTTTTATGTGTTTAGATGTTGTGCTTGTTGTTTCGGAAGTCATTTCATCCTTACAAAAGCAGGACAGTTAAGATTTTCCTTCTTTCGATTCTGGTGAGTGAAAGGTGACTCGACGCTGCCGAACAAGTCTTCAAAGAGCGCTAAAAAGATCTGGAGCTGCCTCGCGACTAACTGCTTTACACAACAACAACAACAAAGACCAGGTGACGCCACGTTTAAAATGCCACAGCGTGGAAAGCCTGGACCCTGCTGGACTTGGGAACTGTCAAGGAGAAAGATTTGATTCCTGCCTTCCTGTCTGCCATGGGCTCTGACAGTGATCGATTTCCTGACATATCTCTATCTGCCGTGTCGCAGAAATTACACCTTGAAGGACTGCACATCAGACACCCTGATAACCTAGACTGGTTTACTGCTTTGGGTTTCCGGAGTGGACAAGCGTCCTATAAGTAGACAACTCTCTCTCTCTCTCTCTCTCTCTCTCTCTCTCTCTCTCTCTCTCTCTCTCTCTCTCTCTCTCTCTCTCTCTCTCTCTCTCTCTCTCTCTCTCTCTCTCTCTCTCTCCCCCCTGTGAGCCGGTTTGGCCTAGCGGTAAGGCGTTAGGCTGGTAAGCGGAAGGACCTCGGTTCGATACCGCTTCGGCTCTCCTTTCTCTTCACAAAGGTTGTGGTTTGTGGACACTGTCTTGTGACTTTGTCCATCACTTCCTCTGAAACATTAAAATGGCTCTCATCGCTGCCCATCTTAATGCAGGAATCATTCTGGTGGTGACAGTGTAGCGATAGGTATATAATCTCCCTCTTCCCCCACCTCCATACCCCCTCCCCCCCTTCTCCCCGTCCCTAATAAGCCTTGCGGTTTCTGTGGACGTTAAGCACAATGTTTACTTACTCTTTCTCCCTCCCTCCCCTCTCCCTCTCTCTTTCTCATTATTTTTCCTTCTTCTCTCATTTCTTCGATCTAGTTTTCACTCTTTTCAGTTAAGAAGCTTCTTGTTTGTTCAGACTTTTTCCTATTCGAATAATTATAGTCTACCGTAAGAATGGCAATATAGTCTACCGTAAGAATGGCAATACAGTCTACCGTAAGAATGGCAATATAGTCTACCGTAAGAATGGCAATATAGTCTACCGTAAGAATGGCAATACAGTCTACCGTAAGAATGGCAATATAGTCTACCGTAAGAATGGCAATATAGTCTACCGTAAGAATGGCAATACAGTCTACCGTAAGAATGGTAATACAGTCTACCGTAAGAATGGCAATATAGTCTACCGTAAGAATGGCAATATAGTCTACCGTAAGAATGGCAATACAGTCTACCGTAAGAATGGCACATAGTTTTTTTTACTACATATCGGGCAAACACTTTGAAGAAGGCTAAGCACCAACGTACTGTGCTGCCCAGCTTGAATACCCGGCTGTGTTAGAATCAACAAACAGGGAGTCAGTGCCTCTCGAATGACGTCACACACACACACACACCACCACACACACACACCACACACACACACACACACCACACCACACACACACACACCACACACACACACACACACCCACACACACACACACACACACACACCACACCCACACCACCACACACACACACACACACACACACACACACACACCACACACACACACACACACACACACACACACACACACACACACACACACACACACACACACACACACACACACACACACACACACACACACACACACACACACACACACACACACACACACACACACACACACACACACACACACACACACCACACACACCACACACACCACGCATCATAGTTTGGCTTACGCTTAATCAAAATCAGTCGATCCGCAATCACTGAAGCGATACCGGCGATAGAGAGAGAGAGAGAAGAGAGAGAGAGAGAGAGAGAGAGAGAGAGAGAGAGAGAGAGACAGACAGACAGACAGACAGACAGACAGACAGACAGACAGACAGACAGACAGACAGACAGACAGAGAAAGAGTAAGTAAGTTGGTGTTTTACGCCCAGTCAACCGGTACGGTTATATCAGGGCGATCAGAGACAGAGAGAAAGAAAGAAAGACTGAAAGAAAGTTTAGCGTATACCCCCCCCCCCCCCCCCCCCGGGAAAAAACAAACAACAGCAACAAACAAACGAACTGAATGTAGGCTACTGCAGAATAATAAAGCGTAATCAGGTGTGTGTGTGTGTGTGTGTGTGTGTGTGTGTGTGTGTGTGTGTGTGTGTGTGGAGAGAGAGAGAGAGAGAGAGAGAGAGAGAGAGAGAGAGAGAGAGAAAAAAAATTCAGACTCAAATCGTCACGGGTTTTCAAGTTTTTGCCACCCTGAACAGAATCAACAGGTCACATAACCCGGCTACAAGTGGTGTGGGTGGGGAGGGGGATGGGGGGG
Organism: Alviniconcha marisindica; assembly: GCA_018857735.1. Lineage (NCBI taxonomy): Eukaryota > Metazoa > Mollusca > Gastropoda > Provannidae > Alviniconcha > Alviniconcha marisindica. The sequence continues at coordinate 2,610,162 of JABMCL010002073.1, forward strand.
GGGGGGGGGGGGGGGGGGGGGAGCTGTGTAGGTGGTGGCTTTACAAGTGATCTGCGCAACTGAACTGAAATGATGTGGAATTCAAAGTCCTGTCGGCAACACAACTACGCCGCACTGTAGGCCATCATGCCAAGAGGTCGAGTCGAACCCCCCCTGCCCTTGGTGGAGGCGGTCGGCATTGTTTCGGCATGATCTGGCACAGTGTGCAAGGCGGTAAAAAGACGGGGGTGGAGACCAAAGGGGGGGGGGGGGGGGGGGGGGGGGCCGACCGGCTCGACTGGCGGCTAGCCTGCGGAGATGGTCACTGACTCACCGTTCACCTGCGGCGTCCTTGCCGCCAGCTGACTGACCGCCTCTGCAATCCGCTGACCTACATTCCACCTCTAGGGGAACTCCCCCTAAAATCTGGCGCGCTTTTAGCTCGCGCCGTAAGTTTCGCGTTCTCCGACACGTACGCTCTGAAAGCCCCTTTTCTTTCTTTCTTCATCTAAAAAAATTATAGCCTTTTCATGCTTTTTTTTCTTGCAGAGGCTATATGCTTGTCTTTCTCTGCTTCCAACGTCAGGCCGGACCTGCATTTTTTTTTGCTTAAACACTATTGCGTGTGCACAGCGTACACTTAGGTCGTTGTGTGTGTGTGTGTGTGTGTGTGTGTGTGTGTGTGTGTGTGTGTGTGTGTGTTAAAGATCCCATGTCCACCTTCTAGACGGCAAGCGGCGGAGACGGCCGCCTGGCAACGCCGGAACCGGCCACATTATGCCAGACTGACGGAAACACTGTGACGTAAAAATATAAAATCAACGTAATATCATTCACAAACAATACTAATTATTCAGTAGCCCAAAAGGAAGACTACTCAAGGCCTTTATAGCAGGTTTCCGTAAGAACCGTCAGGCCGTCAGACTGACCTGGCTCAGTTGTGATATGATGCAGAATATAATTTAATTAAATAATAATGAAAGTATTTTTAAAGCTCAAAATCTTGTCCCTAGAGACTTCTAAGCGCGCGCGCACACACACACACACTCACACACACACACACCACACACACACACACACACACACACACACACACACACACACACACACACACACACACACCCCGAGGTACCCGCACACACAAGCATTCTGACTATACAAAGCTAAATATACACAGCTTAAAACGGGCAGCAAACGCCCGGGAGTCTTGGAATGGATAAAGACGCACGGAACAGAAAACATGCCAGGCCGGGTATATTTTTTGGGGAAAAAAACAAGTTTTTAGATTAGATTTGAATGAGTCCAGAGAGGGTTTCTGTCGGAGAGGAAGGGGAAGGTCATTCTATGTTGATGGACTAAAAACACTGAAAAGAAAAATATGACTTCCGGGAACTCAATAAACCGCAGTGATAGCCCCCACCACCCACCCCTTCAACCCGTGGCTGAGTAGCTACGCTCCCTTAGCAACAGTAGTTTCGGGGTGGGGGTCCAGCTCACGAAACAACATTGGATGATGATTTTGGAGATGGGGTACGCAGATTATAAGGCAGTGATTTGGCGATTTACAGTTAGGCTGTTATTGGTTACTCGAGGCTCAGAAGTCGCTGACTCGGCGCAGCTGCTGTACCACGACTGATGCTGAGATTGTTGAAGTGTTGTTTTACGTCCACAGAAACCGTAGGCTTATTAGGGACGGGAGCCTAGGACGGCCACCTCGACTTTCACACAGCTCCTGAGCTCTGACAGACGCTGAGACGCGGCACTTCTTGGTCTTAGAGGCAAATTTCGGATCCCTGTTTGCTACGTACTCCAGATTTGGAGCGATTTTGGACACCTTCATTTAAATCGCCTGCCTCTTCACAGACTCTACACCGTGGTCGTTAAATTAATTAAGGACATTCAAAGTAAGAAAATCGAAGAAGTGTTTTTCTTTAGAGTCAAGGATCTTAACCCCGATACCACCTATCCGCCACCACGACTGGCTGCGTATGTAGGCCACTCTCGCCTCGCCTTCATCCTGACCTTGCGGGTTCGCGGGTTTCCCGAAGACGCTCTCTTGCAAGGCAGAAGAAAACGCTACGTCGGATGCGACGAGCTCTGGTGCTACAAGTGTCAAATCTGGACAACTCGGACCGATCGAGGCGGACAAGAATGATGCCTGCTCAGCGTCGAGAGCTGCTGGGATCGGCACATGTCGACTGTGAAGCGTAAGAGGGTTGAAAAGTGAAAGTGAAAGCGAGGGTTGGGCGAGGGGTTTTACTCGTCAGCAACATGGCGTTTGCCGTAACTGTGACGAAATCGTTCGACAAACAGCAGCGCAACAGGCCAGCGCCGAGGCTTTGGATTGGTTTTAATACTGTTTCTTGGGCTTGCCTCAAGTTCCGCGTCTTTACGGATGAATGACTTTGCGATGGGTTTATTTTATTTTTATGTAGATGAGATGTGAATTGATCCAAAACCGCTATAAATTTCAGACCTTTCCAGCGACATGGCAAGTCTAATCGGCAAGAGTTTGTTGCGAAGATTTACACGCCGATCTGCCGCAGATACAGAACAGTGAGAGTGTTCACAAAAGAAGCGCTCGCTTCAGACGCACATGGGTTTGCAAGACAGTCGCAGACCGGCCACTCCTATTTATTTATTTTTAAATTCGGGTAGCAGTTTTGTAGCGAAACTGTAAAAACGTGCACATCCTTCGACAGTGAACTAAATCCGCCGGGTTTACGGGACGGGCCGAGAGTGGGTGCTTTTGGGTGGGAGAGAAAGCCGAGTACAAACTGAGTGGGTGTCACGCGGCGTAGGCGGCGCTGTTCACGCATCACTGTTCGCGTGACTTTTTGTTTTGTTTTTGTTAGGCTATCTGTTTGTAAAGACTGTCATCACTTTTATTTTATTCGTGAAATCCTAAGCTTTACTGACTCCTTTAGCTGCCTACGGAAGACCCGACCCACCCATGGAAGGTCACTGCGACAGACATTAAGACCCAACAACAGCTCGAAACACATGTCACTAAACTCGCCCCCGCAGTTTTATTCCCAATAATATTTAAAACATAATTGTTGAAAAGACTACCCATCTAGTTTGACCTTGACATTCTCAGTTGCTGTCCTCTTTTTGATGGGAAGGAATAGGAATCTAAAAAAAAAAAAAAAATCCTTGCTCTGTTTCTAGTTGCTAAAATGTTCACATGACAGCTTTTCTACAATGACCAAAAGTAGAAGTGCCACATGTGTGGCCAAGTTTCCTGTGGGGTTGGAGAGTTTCAGGATTGGCTCCTATACAGTGTGAATCAGTGGAGAGGAAATAGGATTGCCCCACAGTGATTTAGGACTGGATCCAGTATCCTGTACAATGTTATGAAAAGCAACTGCGGCTGTAAACAAGGAGTGTGGATACAGCTTGCTAAAAATGGGTGGGTGGAGTATGGGGGTGGGGTGGGGTGGGGGTGGGGGGGGGTGTTGCTGTGGGTTGACATGAAATTCAAGGGGGAACTGTTGCTGTAGGTTGAAAACGTGAAATTCAATGAGTAAGTAAGTAACTTGGTGTTTTACGCCCAGTCAACCATTGCGGTTTTATCAGGGCAAGGGAATTCAACAAAATAAAAGCAACTGCATGATAAAAAAAAAAAAAAAAAAAAAAACTTTTTAAATTGTTTCAATGCAGTTATGAGGATTGCAGCACTAAAACACTTTTATGAGGAACTGCACATACCCAGTGGATATCCTCTTGTTTCTGATTAAAGGAACTAGCCCTCTCAAAACAAGTTTTGCCCACCAAGAAGAAAAGATCGAAATAAAAACTTGAAATCAAAGACTTTGTGTTAAACTACTCCCTTGATTTTATATGTTAAAATACTCCCTTGATTATATAATGCATATATACTCTGTTTCTAAACTTACTTTTGTTGGTGGTTGACAACGCAACTTGCTGCACACAACAATGACAAGTGTTGCAGCATGCCCACATTGCAAGCGCCATCTCCTGATATTATCAGGCACAAAAGTTGCCTGTTCACGTTTCCCAACCCAAGGAACAAGATTAGACTCTATACGGGCCACAGGTAAACTGTCGGGCCAGCTGCCACAACTGACAGTGGTTTCTTCTGTCAGGTTCCACCAGCTGTCACTGACACAAGATTATTCTAAATTAAACACACACACACACACACACACACACACACACACACACACACACACACACACATCACACACACAAATTAATGATAATAATTTAAAAAAATCAGTGGTGCATTTTAGAAAAAATCCTCAATTTCATTAGTTTAAAACTTTAACATCTTCCATGGTCTGTTGGATTAAGGTAAGTCAGTCTTCTTGGACAAGTTATGCTTTGAGGAGGCTAGACAAAGTGGTTCATAATATATATAATATATATACTCACTGTATGACTACAGTCTTGCTTTTTTTTCCTTTTTTTTCTTCTTCTTTAGTTCTCTTACTACATTTTGTGATGAAGCAGTTTTGTGGCTCTAGTCTCGAGACGCCTCATTACAAAAGGGGTTTCCACAGTATACATGAATGAGTAATGACTCCAGTACCAAAATCTTCATTAACATTTTTTGTTCTCACTTAGAACACCTCTGATTATGCAGCACAGACAGTGTCTTGTTATGAGAGTCTGTACAGCTGTGACTGTATTGTACAGAAAAGTGTTCCAGCATTTCATTTTTTAAAAGCTTTTATGAAACTTTGATATAACTTATTATTTTCAAACGGTGTTCCATTATAGCCATTCATCACGTGTCATGGGTGTGGCACAGAATGTGTGTTTTCAAGCAACAAATATCCTGCAAGTAATTTAGAAACCTTGTCACTAATGTTAGTCTAATTAAACAAAATTGTCTTGTACCAACTCAGATAATTTGAAAATCCAATGAAGAGTGTTTGGTAATAATGTCCACACTAATTTTATTTATAACCAAAACCGTTTTGCATATTACTTTGCTAGTCCATTGATTTTAAGATCCTGTCAATCACATAGGCTAAGGGACACCTCAGTATACTAATTTAGTATTAAAAAATAAACAAATGGGTAATAAATATTTTCCAGTTAGTTTTTGACGTTTATTTGTGGTAGGTACCATAGGAAGAGTTTTATTCATGTACATGAATTTGTGTTACACCTCTTAATATTACACATTTTCCACCAAGGACGCAACATATATAGGACACCCTATTTTCACTAACCTGGAGATCCCTGAAGTTAAGTGCGGCTAACAGAATGGCAGGTAATGCTGCACGTGCATGTATGACACTTTTTGACATCTGCACAACTACTCACACAGGGGTGGGTAAAGTTGCACATACTGGTATTACCACCTGAGGGTACAGGTAGTAATACACAGCGATTGGTGTGCCTTTTTAAATGTTTAGCTGAGGAACCCTTGCAAACTTCCACAGAGTTTTAGTTCAGTGTTGCTTTACGTCCACAGGGACCATACAGACTATTACAGTATTATGGACAGGGAGCCCAGGATGGTGACCTCAACTTTCAAACAGCTCTTTAGCCCCGTCCACCAGAGATCAGCATGGTCTGTTTAAAATGACTGAAAGTCCTAACTCAGGTGCAATGTTACCTGTCCACTGTTTTGGCAAGAAGATAAGAAGAGCAAAGATGTACAACTAGTACAAGTACTGCTGCAAGATTTCATAACAGCATGTATTGTACAAATTAACCCTGCCCTTCGATCTCTCCATGCTGTCTCTCCATTATAGTTTAGAGATCATATAATAAAATATAAGTTTTTTTTTTATTAATTAATTTTTTTTAGTTCAGGAGTATTATTTATTAAGTTTGAGGCTTATGAAAGTAATTCAAGACACTGATGGGATGATGATTATTGTTTTCACTCCGCAAGAACTTGGAGCATCACCCAGAAATAGGTGAGAATGTGTGTGTGCAATATTTTTCCTGCATATATCAATATGCAAAAAAAATAAAAAAAATAAAAAAGGCAGCGCATGCTCTGCTATGCAGGGAGCTGTGCCCAGTCTTTGGGGTTTTAAATCTCTAAAAGTTATATATTGCGCCAATAAATAGCTGTGGACATTGTCTTGTGACTTTGTCCTTCACAATTATGAAACATTAAAATGGCTGTCATCATTGCCCACCTTAATTGCCCACACATTCTGGTGGTGACAGTGTAGTGATAGGTATATAATCTCCCTCTCCCCCCATGTCCATACCCCTCCCCCCCCCCCCCCCTCCCTAATAAGCCATACGGTTTCTGTGGACGTTAACTACCATGTTTACTTACTTACAGTGAATAGCAGAACCACTTTTTTTAGCCACTGCCTAGTGACTTTGCCCTCTGCAATGGGCCATGCCAAAGGAATATTTCATAATTTATGAGGTGAAGTTACCATGGTAACCAAGATCAAAAATGAGGCTTAGGGTGGATTGTAGGCTACTGCGCATATGACAAAGTCTCCACACACTTGCCATCACATTGCAAGATCAGTGCCTCACTTTTGATCTCATGGCCTGCTGTGACCTATTTCCTGGCTCATGAAGATGACTGAAACTGAAAGAAATTGTTCCGTTAGTGAAACAAAAATGCTAGCATTGCAGCCCATTTTTAATGCAGAATCATTCTTTGCAAGTGTGATAGTACAGCAAAGGTGCCCTCACTCCCTTCAGTTTCCGGGGCTTTAGGTTTTTCTCAAGTATCTCACTGGAAACAACTTGGCATCAGTTAATTAACAGATCTGTTAGCAGCAGACCATTATGTTTCCACTCTCAAAGTCTTGTGCATTGTTCTTTTGAATTTTTGCATGTTTTACTTGCTTCCATTTCCATGGATTTTATACCCTTCCAGGCAGACTGGCATTTGCCCAACCAAATATTTGAAGGGGAGGGGGGGGGATTTTGTGTGTGTGTGTAAGTGAGTGATACCTGTACTATCCTGCGTTGTCACTGACCTGATCAGCTCCCATCTCCCTTCTGGGTGAAGTTTTTGTTGTTGTTGCCCAGCCAATATTTTGGTCATGCCATGTTTTTGGTTTCACCTTGGAGTGGAAAAGGGCTAGAGGTGTGTATTAAATGTTCAACTCTGTCACCATATTGTCATGAGTTTTGTCCTCAGTAATGCAGGTGGCAGCTTTCCATTTACATGAGTTTTGCTTCTGCTTCTTCTTGTTTTTGTCCTCTTTTTAAAAAATTTTTTTTTTTTTAGTAAACAACAACAAAGAAAAAAAGAAAAAAAAGATGAAACAATAGCAGAAACAAGAGGAACGCAGTTTTGATTTGTGGTATGTTTTGCTTGTTGCAGGTTCACCTAAAATCACAGTTCATTCTTAATGGCGTCTGCGTAATATGGAGAGGCTGGATTGACCTGGTGCGGCTTGATGGTATTGGAAGCCTCGACTTCGATGGAGAGAGAGCGGAAGTAAGTTCAAAAACTGTTCCCCTTACCCCCCAGGCTTCCTACCCACTCACCCCACCCCTGAAAGATGTCTCCATCTGTGGCAAATGGGAACTTTCGAGTTTTCTTTTATGAAGTGTTCCTTTTACTTTCCAGCAAGAGGATTTTCAATGAAACAAAAGCAAACAAAAAAAATACAAAAAAAACAAGCCCAGCCAGTCTGAGGCAGACTAGTCTTTGCTGCTAAAATTTCCCAGACTTTAATTTGACCAAGTTTCTGATCATTCAGAAATAATTAATCATGTTTTTTTTTTGACATATAATTATGCAAATCCATCTGTCTCTTTCTTGGGCCTGTGCTGAAGATGCAACATCTGTTTCCTTTACAAAAAGCTGAACTTGTAGCCACTTGTTCAAGACTTGATTCCAACTCCTCTAAATTTCACACAGACTGAAACTGTGATATGTTGCTCAAACATAATGGTTGCTTCTGGCTGCCATGCTTTGAGCTTGAAATTGGATGCATTTGCAACTCCATTGTGTTTGAATTGTCCCTGGTATAAGGGATCCAAAAGCAGTGTCATTTTTTCAGAAAGAGTGAAAAAAGCATTAGGACTGTTTGATAAAGAACACTTGTGTGGCGCAGACATTTTTCTTTCAATTTCACATATGGCTGTATAGTTTTTGTCTGTCACTCTCAAATAATGTGGCTTGAGAAAAGCATAAACATGCAATATTTCTCAAACTAAAAGCAGATATTTAGGAAGCTTTATTATCATTAATAACAAATGCCAGACTGCTACTTTTCATGCTGTGAATAAATCTCCATACCCCCCCCCCCCCCCACCCATGCCCCACCCTCAAACTCTCTTATGTAGCTTAATTATTTTCTTTATTTTTCAAAATCACCTCAGAATTTACATCAGGTCAACACATTATCTCCAAGCAGTGTCTCCATCATTTAAATTTAATGAGCAGCCATTGCCTCGGATCAGTTGAGATGGTGTCAACAACAATGTCAAATGCAACAAAGGCGCATCTGCAGATGAATGTCAACCTCAAGCTTGCAAACAAAGAGTCTAACATGTTTGTGGTCTGGCCTACAAAGACAGGCTTTGTCCCGCATGCAAATGTAGATGGCGATTGCTCAACATGAGCAGATTTTCTTTTCTTCCACGATGACCTCACTTTGTGTTTTGTGGGGAGGTTGGTGAACCACAGGCCATATGGCCGCTTAATCATATTCCTTGGCAAAACTTTTATCGCTGCTGTGAAGGTGTTTAAGATTCGCCACAGTAAATACGCCCTCTTTCGATATAATCTTCCAGCTCCCGCATCTCTCGCTCTCCTCCTTTTGTCCCCTGCGTCGTTTTAATTTCAGAAATGAATTACGACCGCGCTGGCTTTTGAAATCGGCCCTGATGCTCCTTCTGCGGCAAGGTTTCTCAGACGATTTCTTGGGATGTGGTTTGCATTTCTTAGTCATTTAATCCAATTTGTCAGCCGGTCTCCCAGCTTCTTGTCTTTTGTGGCGAGCTGCGGCAAGGGGGGGGGAGGACCAGATGACGCAAGATGGGGTGTGAGTGGGGAAGAAAGAGGTGGTGAGAAGAGGCAAAGCAAGGAGATCAGGACAGCATCTGGGCTCTTTCTTCAGCCCCAGTCTGCTCCTCCTTCTCCGCCTCCTCCCCCCGCCCCCCACCCCACGTCCTCCTGTCTGCAGCCGCTTTGCTGCTATCGCAGGCTTCCAGTCCGGTTCTCTCTTCTTCGAATTAGAGCATGCAAAAAAAAGACAAGAAAAAAGAAGAAGAAAAAGACACCCCCCTCCTAAAAAAAAAGAAGAAGAACAGTAAAGTTTATGGACATAAAAATAAATGTTGATTTAATTTTAAATTGTCAGAGGTTCAAACTGTGACATGTTCCAAGCACTGAGGCTGCTGTGGCTTCCTTTGCCACACCGGTATAATTTCCATTTGCTGCCAGTGAATCTGTCCCCTGGTAACCTCCTAGACAGCTGAAACAGAGGGAAAAACACCCAAGAGTGTGCAAGATTAGAGCTCTGAAACATTAGAATATTCGCCAAAAGGCTCACAAAGCATAAGAAGGGGTCCAGAATGTGACATCTTGTGCAGTCAGAAGCCCCTTTTGTTCACATCCTGTTTCCTCATCTTTCCCCCTTCTGTGGGCTGTCTCCCCAGCAGCAACCCCTCTCAGCTAAGCTAAAAAGATAACCCCCCCAAAAAACACCAAGAAGTGTGAAAAGGTTACAAAGGGGAAGCTGAGAAATACTTTCCAGTGACTCAGATAGGGCCAGGAGGGGCCAGAGGCTGGCACAGTGGCAGCATAAAGAGCTGGAACCCGGTTGCAAACTGCCTCCTCCTCTGCCTCACTGCCGAGAGCAGCTTGCATGGAAAGGGAGGTAAATGCTCTGTGACCGAGCCAAGGGCAAGGGGAGGCCGGCTGGGTGTGTGCAGACGGGGGGTGGCGCCTCCCGGCGGCCTGACCAGGCCCGTATGTTGCACTGGCCTGCAGTTGTGAGGCGTGGGCAGCAAGAGGGGGCTGTAAGCCGTCTACCCCTACTTTTTTCTCTCACCCCAACTCCTTTTTCAGTGCCCCCCTGTGGCCTCAGCACACTTGCCTTGTGAGGTGCACACCCCTTCTTTCTTTCCCTTGCCATTTTTCTTAGAGGGGTCTGCTAGCCTGGGTCTCTTGTTCCTTCCATCTGCCAGCTTCTTGGCAAGGAACTCTAAGACAATGGAACAAAGGAGTTGAAGGAAGCAGGAAGAAATCTGGCAGAGATTGTGGGGGTCCCAGACTGGCTTGAAGCACATGTTTACCACCCCCTCCTGACAGCTGTCCCCTCTACAAAACACACCTCATAAAATTCATAACTTGGGGCTGGCAAAACAAGGAAATTAAACTTTAAGCAGACAATGGGGGGAAACCCAAAAAGACAAAGGAAAAAATCAATAAGCAAGTGGGACCTTGGTCCTGCTCAGCTGTGTGTGGAATGGTTCCCACCTTTATTAGGGTTCCTTTCTTGGGCCTTTTTCTTAGGCAAGTCTTGGAGCAGCCATATGCATCTGAGGCAGGCAGGCTGTGGGCCTGCTACAATGGCCAAACCAATTAAAATTGGCTTTGTTAGCCTTCTTAGCAAGGCAGCTGATAATATTTTCTCTCAATTTCCTTCCTTTCTTCCTTGCACAAGGCCGGTGTGGCCCTTTGTAGGCAGGGCAGCCCACCCCACCCCACCCTTAGTCATGATCATGCTGGCCTGCCCTCTCCACCCCCTCTGCTAATCACACAACCCACTCATGTCTTAATAAGTCCTCTTCAACATTTGTTTAATTATACACACAGGGCACAGGTGATGCAAGCTGCCTCCTCCTGAGATGCTGGCCCGGGCCCTGTCCCGTCTTTGAGAGTGTGTCTGGCACCATTGTTAGGGCATCAGGCGGCACTCGTGAGCACAAGAGGCTGCATGCTGCGCGCACGGCCGCTGCCCTGCACCTGGCCCCGGCGCTTCCCCCATTGTACGATCGCCACTTGCGCTGGGCGTTTGTAACTCTGATTTTGCCCAGACCCCTTGTTTAGCCTGTCCAGATTGGAGATACCTGACATATTGCCAGCTTGCCAATTATCCCATTGAAACTTAATCAGTTGATGTAAGAGCTTTTGTGTGTGCGTGTTTTTTTTTAACAGGCGGAGGATGCTTTGTTGAGGGAGCAGATTGAAGAGTACAACCGACGGCTGCGGGAGTTTGAGGAGCGACAGCGACAGTACCGCCAGGAGCAGGAACGACAGGCGGAGTCAGAAGCGGAGGTAGTCGAGGCTTTGTTACAGATTTCAAACCCCCCTCGACCCCCATCCCCCCGGAAACAACAATAATCCCCTCTGAAAACCAGATTTCCCGGCCCAACATGTGCTATGATTTCCGGAAATTACCCGGAACGTCCCCTGACAATCTTTGTCTCAGTGAGAATGAGTCGTCACCAGTCCTGTATCCCAATTACCAGCGGGGCTGTGGGTCTTTGTTGTTACTTGTGATGGAAATGCAGTATTTACAACACCCACCACCTCCACCCCAACCCCCTTCTTTGTTGAGTCTCCTTGCTTTTGCTGCGCGCGGTGCATGCATCTCTGGCTTTCTGTTGCATGAGACGGTCAGCGGTCTGTGATGGTGAGATGATGAGATGAGCGGAAATATATGTTGGTGGTCTTCGTTTATTTTTGTTCCTCTGCTGGACCTGGAGGTTCATTCAGAGTTGGATGAGATTTTACGTGCGTGTTTTTTTTCCTGCATGCACATAAAGAAAGAAAGAAAAAAGAAGGTGTAGTAGCTTGCCTGCTGTCTAAGCAGCTGCATGTGACTTCCGTCTGGGGTTTTGAGTTGCTGCATCACAACAGATTACTATCACTGAAAGTAAACCTGTTTGTGGGCAAGCAAGTAAACACATTACAACTTAACAATATGCCTCAGCGCTGAAGTACACACGTTTGGCTGGTTGTGTGAATGACAGTAGCCTTCCCTGGGGCTACTGTAAAAATGTGAAGGATGCACATGACAAAGCTGCACACTGTGTGCGTTATTTAAGTATTTAAATGAAATGGGTGACAATGAATGTGTGTCTGAAAGAGTTGTTCACAAATCTACCTCTTGCCCTGAGCTTTGGCTGTCGTTGTTTGCATGCGTGGAGAGAAGATGGGTGCATGCTTATTTCGTTTTGTTTGGATGTGATTGTGTGTGTGGACATCATTTGATGTTTTCATTTGTTTGTGAAACGGTGTTTGGTATGTGCGTGACTGAATTTTGTAATGGTATTTTTGCTGGCTTGTTGTCACAACCAGGAATGAATTTGCCTGTTTAAAAAAAAAGTTTATTTTTTTACAGTTCTTGCTGTTATTTTAAATGCAGTATATACATGAACATTTTCTACTGTAAAAACAGCAGTAGGAAGTATTTACATTTTTTATATATATTTCTTCAAAGTTTTGTCATAAAAAAATGTAAGAAAGAAAATTTTGTATAGATTTTATTTATTTGTTTGTACAGTTTTGTGTGTTTTGGTTTCAGTGTTGTATCATGAAAGATCACCAGTTGTTTTGGGACTGTTTGTGATAAAATGCTTTGTGCTGTTGGTTGAGAATTTGTGATGGAGAGTATTTTGTTGGATTTAACTGCTGGGTTCCATGCAATTTTCTACGCGCAGTGTTGTCAAAAAGTGTGCTTCTTCTAGTCATGAAAGCATTCATATGTTACTGGAAAAATCCCAGTGTAGGTTTATTTTCTTAATTTTTGTTTTATATAAAGAACTGACGTAAATTGCATGTTTTTTGTAACCTAGCTGAGGTACTGCGTTACAGAGAATCAACTTTTTATTACAATTATCTGCACTTCACATGATACAACATTTACAAACACGGCTACAATTTTATGTCTGTTTTGTTCAGCACATTCATCTGTACTCCTGTTGGCTTCTCTCTCTTTTTTTTCCCTGTTTTACTTGGTGTTTTTTGGTTTGCTTGTTCGGTTTTGTTAAGAAAAACGCTTTTTGCATGATTCTTTTATTGCTTTGCTGAATTGAATCATTCTGTTCTATGATTTGAAAGAAATACTGGATTCAAAATAAATTTATTTTTTACTGTATCTGCTTTTGTTTGTTGTGCATGTAGCTTTTGGCGTACACACTTTCTTCTCTTTTGGTTTGTTGGCTGTATCACCTCGTGTCCTTTCATTACGTTCTTGTCTCGGATCCAGTGTTTTTCAAGTATAATTAGAAAGCGCCCCCACCCCCACCCCCCAAAAAGGGTAGACAACCGCTTACCCAGTCTTACCCTGCCATACATTACCCGCGGCGATCCAAACTCGAACGAAGTGGAGAAGCGTATAACGGGTCGGGACTTCACTCTGTTGTTTTGGTTTGGTCCCCGCAGCGGGAGAGACAGCGTCCGTCCGTCCTCCGCGACTTTCCCACCGCAACTGAAGCAACAATGTCCTGTTGCCTCTGCCACTCCAAAAAAAATCAATATTGTGGGGTGCGCAGAGTTACTTCCCTTCATCAAGCATTTCTTTTTCTTCTTCTTTCTTCTCCTTCTTTCTCTGCCTTTCTTACTAGTATTATTCCTAGCTGGATTCTATGTTTACATCATAATCGATGATTGGCTGACAGAACCGGGTATGTCCAGTATAATTATTTGTTACAAAGGAAGATGGTGGGCTCTGGCGTAGATCGTCTTTTCTTCCCGACCCCCGATCCCCGATATTGGTCCGCGCCAGCACCTCCCCGGAGATAATTGTCTTCGCCTTAAACAAGTCTAACAAAAGTTTGCTAAGGGTTATGACCACGCCAGAGACTACAATTATAGCCTTTGCTTTTGCGTAAAAGGTGGGTTTTTTGTTTTGTTTTAATCCAAAAAGATTTTGGTGGAGAGGGAAAATAGATGGATACCAGTATGATGTTCAGTACAACCAAATTGTTTCGGCAGATATGATTATTTTATATTTATTTCGTTTGCTACTCGTCTGAAAACCAGTCATCATAAACGACGTTTTTTAGCATGACATTTGAATTCGATCACAAATCTCCAAATACCCGCCTTCATTTTCTGCTGTAGACAATGGAATTTTGTTGCTGGCTTTGTCTTGATGTGACTATGCGGTTGAAAGGGTGTTAAAATCCAAGATCCGACTTCTTGTTGCCTATGACTGCTCTGCTTAATTTCTTCCATTCAGTTTAGATTCTCTCTCTCTCTCTCTCTCTCTCTCTCTCTCTCTCTCTCTCTCTCTCTCTCTCTCTCTCTCTCTCTGTCTTAGCTGTGACTACTCAGAATAATTTCTTCTATTCAGTTTAGATTCTCTCTCTCTCTCTCTCTCTCTCTCTCTCTCTCTCTCTCTCTCTCTCTCTCTCTTCTCTCCCCCCCTCTCCCTCTTTCTATGTCTGCTCTGCGTTTCTGTTTGATATAACGTCTTCCTGCTTTCTTCCTCCTTTCATGTGTGTGCGTTTGTGTGTGTGTGTGTGTGTGTGTGTGGTGGTGGTGTGTGTGTGTGTGTGTGTGTGTGTGTGTGTGTGTGTGTGTGCGTGTGTGTGTAAAAGTAATAATTTATTGTTGAGCTGTGCTATTATCTGTTGCCGGAATCAAATGTTTATAAAGAAAAACGAAAAACAAAAGCACTCTAACGATAGGTGCTGTCAGCTTCCGTTAAACATAGGTTGTGTCTGGATAGATTGACTTCAAAGTAAAACAGTTAACGCATCAAGCATCAGGATCAGCACAGGCCTTTAGCCCGAAACGTGTGTTTGATTGTGGGTAGCGAAAAACCTACTACCACCACCACCACCACCACCACCAGCACCACCACGAGCAAGTACAGCATCTTCTGGCTGTCAGATAAAGGTATAACTGGCGCCAAACGGTACTGTGGTCACGGACATGTGTGTGGGTGTCTTTGGTGAATGGACCGTGCTCATTGTCAGCCACCCG
>JABMCL010002073.1:2630000-2635000 GCA_018857735.1 Alviniconcha marisindica
CATGTTGACCACTCGATTGACGGTATCCGTTTGCTGTACTGTTTCTGTTGGCTGAATGTCGATACTGTTACAACATAACGACCCCCCCCCCCCCCTCCCCCCCCACTCCAGTCTCAGTTCTGTACCTTCTCTTCTTTCAGATGTTACACACCTTTAGTTAAATCACCTCTTACTCAACGCAAGCCTTCGAGTCTGCAGTCCTTTCTGTTTTTTGTTTGTTTCGTTTTTAGTCTTTAATTTTTTATTGACTGAAACAGAGGAGGCCAAGCGTGCTTGCGTCATTCAAAGCCCAAGACCATGTCCCCCCTGCCGCACGTTGTTACCATAAAAAAAAATAACCCTTGACCTTTGTGCGAGGTCAGATTATCTCTAGGTTGTATTCTGCAAGCTGTAACGTTCCAGATAAAGTCTGTGTATTTATGTTCAAAACGTAAAAACGATATACCTTTATAAAAAAAATAATATATAAATGTTAAAAAATAAATAAAAGAAAAGAAACAAAATTGATGGAAATTAATCTAGTTCATTGACCTCCAATGCCCTCCCTGACCCTTGTTCTATGTGTGGTGTGTTCACAGGGGCCGCTGCCACAAGGTCAAGGTCGGGGCTGGGACAGGGGCTCAGCACTCTCCGCCCTCAGCGCGCATGACAAAATTTCTTACTTCCGCCTAATTCAAGGCTCTTTCGGCAAAACTGTCTTTACTCGACCTCGGCATTCCTTAATAAAGTAAGGCGTTGTGTGTGATATCCTTTGGCTTGTGGTTGATTTTTGTGATGCGTTTGAGGGGAGAGAGAAAAGAATGACGATCCACCGCACACGCCAAGCCTCGCTTTCCGGCACCTTTCCTCAGGTCCAACCTCTGCCGCAGTTGATTACGCCATGCAAGGGGAACTCCTTACTTTCGTGCCTCTGTCTACAGATACGGTCCCACACTCCGAGCACCGCTTTCCGGCACCTTCCTCCAGGAAGGAAGGATGTCGTAGGCCTGTGCTTGGAGTTTGATGTGGTCCCTGTATGTCTCATGCTGCCAGACCCTCCGTCAAAATTGCGAACAGCTTGAGCTTGTTACACAGTGCATCACGGGAAGGCACAGCAGCCACAAGAGCAGTGCTACCCGCCATTCCTGACAGTGTGTGCAGCCGTATTTTCATATGTCGAAACAAAAGTATGGCTGCCACCTAAATTTCGTTGTATATATATATATATATATATATATATATATATATATATATATATATATATATACTATATACTATATAGTATATGACTGTGGAAGCAACAGAGAATCGAGGCACGCACGTAAACACTGGACGAGTCGGCTCCGGCTTTTAAAAAAAATAGTTGTCTCAAAAATAGGCCAGTTTCGTTTCGAATGACTTTGGTTTTGTAAGCATTGTGTGAGGTTATAAGAGAAACGCGGTCTGATACAGTTTGAATTGTCGGTGTGGTTACAAGCGTACTGCAGTTTGAGCACCGACGAAAAACTGTCGGTCAGCTGGCTGTTATTAGTACTTGTGCACTCGTTTATAAGGAATGTATGTAGCCCCCGCCCCCCCCCCTCCCCTCCCGCCCCCCACCGCACTTCCGGGAATGTATTGCTTTCTAGCCCCCTAGTGGCAAAAGGCTCAATAAAACCTTGAAAACCTTGTTTTCGGAGACCTATGGCGTAACCAGTTACTGCTGTGGTTGGAAGAAAGGATGTCGTAGACCGATGCCTGGGTTTGGATCCTCTGTTCTTGTCGGTCTCAGTTTCATGAAGTCTTGTTACTCTTTCGTTGTCACCCACCATGTCGGACTGGACATACTGGATGTCACACACACACACACACACACACACACACACACACACACACACACACACACACACACACACACACAAAAATATATATATATATATATATATATATATATATATATATATATATATATATATATATACGGGTGGTTGAGTCGTGTACGTGATACTTAAACAACTTCATACCGTCGACCGTCTTCCAATTGCGTCGAATATCTAAACACATAAAAAGTTCAAAAGAAGGCTACTCATTAGGACAAAAACGCCATCAGCTTTTGTCGAATCTCTTTCATCGGATGCCTGCTCCGTGAGATTCCCACACTCGAACGGCTTTGGTCACCTGAATTTCGTTGTATGTACACTATATAGTATACGAGTAAGTACTTTACATGCAACGTGATTGTACTAGCTTCTGTGACGTAGTTGTAAATTCGTGATAAACGTTTCAATTGTTTAGTCCGAACCGTCGAATACCACGCTGTCTTAGCTAGTTCACGAGTACGGCAAAAAAAAAAAAAAAAAAAAGGACCGACCGCAACCGGAACAAGGGTCGGGGATTAGCTCAGTTGCTGGACCGCCAGACTGAAAAGCCAGGCGAAATACTGACGCGCGTTCGACTCCCCAGGTGCGTTAAGGGATTTTTTTTTTTTCTTCTCCCAGAGTCAACTTCCAGGGCATATTTTCTCACGGTGTCCGTACAGCCCCCTGTGTGCAATCGCATGCATCAGCACTCTGTGCGCACTTTGAAAATCCCAGACCCTGGCAGCCATACCGTTGCTTGCAGACACACGAAAATACTGCACACGCTGATAGGAATGGGTAGCGCTGCTCTTTGCTGCTGCTGTGCCTTTCCCGGATTTCCTGCAAGAGACGGTAAAGTGCTGAAAACACAAACAAGCTGAAACAAAGCAAAAACCGAACGACACACACACTACACACACACACACGCACCACCACCACGCACACACACACACACCACACACACACACACACACACACACACACACAAGGAAAAAGAAGAAGAAAAAACACCATCAACAACAATAACGACAAAAGAACACAGACAACACAAAACACCACACACACACACAACACACCACACACACACACACACACACACACACAACACACACACACACACACACACACACACACACACGCACGCACCACGCACGCACCACACACACACACACACACACCACACACACACACAACACACACAACCACACCACGTACACACCACACACACACACACACACACACACACACACACACACACACACACAACACAACACAACAAAACATGGCAACAAGGTCGTGGAGAACTCGCAGGTACAGAGTAACTTGTGCACTCAGCAACGTAATGTTCGAACCGTTGTAGGGAACACAATCACAACAAAGACAGTGTCCACAGAAACATCTGTTGAGAACAACTCGGCAGCAGCACAATCCATCCAGCTACGGCGGCCAAGCCCCCCCCCCCCCCCCCCCCCCGCCCCCCCCCACCCCTCCCGCCATCAGAGCTCAGGAGCTGTGTGAAAGTCGAGGTGGCTGTCCTGGGTTCCCCGGCCCTAACAGACCTTATGGTCTGTGGATGCAAAGTAACACTGAACTTGAACGACACCATCGTAGCTGGTTTTCTTCCAGGAAAACGGCTCGATTGTCTGGCACCGGAGCCTAACCCCTCCCAAGAGACAGCGAAGCTGGCTTTTTTCTTTTCTTTTCAAAATACAAACTGTTAAAGCAGATTGCAGCATCCTAGCCCTTATCGGCTCGCTCGGTCGCTACTTGCAGATGTCAAATTCAGCAGCAGCATCTCAAGGGTAGTTCTGGCGAATGATTGATTGTGCGGGTGCCGTTTCGAAAGATTCGATGAACGATCGGTGTCTAAATTATGACCGGTAAATCAGCAGTCTCCGCCTGGACCCTGTTCATTAAAACGTAATCCATTCTCGCTGCCGCACAGTGATATAATCAGGCTATTCATGTCGGATTAAGATTCTAAAGCCTAAGATGTTGGAGTACTCGCCTTTGACTTCCCACCCCCCCCCCCCCCCACCCCCCCCCACCCCCACCTCCCCCCTCCTTCTTCTTTTCTCCTGCGAAACTTGCTCACGTTTCACCGTATATTTCATTCTTTTGAGTGACGGATTGGACCGGGTTTCGTGAATACAACTATCTTGTCGTGTTTGGTGTGAGCGATCTATCAACAGTGTGAAATCGGTTGTTTTAAAAAAAAAAGTTTTTAACCATTGTATCACAGCAGCCTGTCGACATTTGGTTAAAAGTAAAATTTCATTGATGGTTGTTTTCACCAGTGCGTTTTGATGTCTTACTTTTTTTTGGAAGACAGTTTTTATTTTTTGTTTTTTTCGTTTTTTGTTGTTGTTGTTTTTGTTGTTTGGTGTAGGTTTTTGTTGTTGTTGTTGTTTTGTTCTTTGGTGTATGTTGTTGTTGTTGTTTTGTTTGTGTGTTTTTGCATTTGGAATTGGAAGACGAATTCTCTAAATTATAATAAATAAGATCATTAGAACAGTACAGGTATTTATACAAGGGAAAGAAAACAGTAGCATTTCAGTCAATGAGAACGATGCTTATGGAATTTTTTTATTGGCATTTTGAGTCGACAGACATCATACGTCTATATTATATATGTTTTGATCCTGGAATTGTTTCATAAGTATTGCAGTTTGTTACCAACAACAACCATAAATGATGGTAATAATATATTTTGTTTAATAGAGGCTCTGCTAGTTTTTGTGTGTTTCTTTCTTTCTTTCTTTCTTTCTTTCTTTCTTAGTTGTTGTTTGTTTTTTGTTTAGCAGTTTCGGGGATTTTGGTTTCAAGAGTATCACGGGAAAGTGTCATAATTATGACGTCGTATCGATCGGTATCGTTTCGCAGAGTTTTTGCTTCGCCAGGGCTACAGATTTGTTAACAAGTGTTCAGGAAACCTTTCATCATCATCATCTTCATCATATTCTTCTTCTTCTTCTTCTGTGTGTGTGTGTGTGTGTGTGTGTGTGTGTGTGTGTGTGTGTGTGTGTGTGTGTGTGTGTGTGCGCGCGCGCGCTTGCTTTGCTTTTAACACTTCAACCTTTACAGGAAATTGGAGTCGCCGTGGGCCTAACGCTGCCTAGTCCTATCACTGTATCAGTGCATCGCTGTATTTCACTGTTTAGCTAATCATAATGCAGTGAGGCT
>JABMCL010002073.1:2640000-2650000 GCA_018857735.1 Alviniconcha marisindica
ATTAGCGGGATACAACTGTTAATACGCCATGTGCCTGACGATTTGAGTCAGTGTCACATCGACGGAAAGACGCGCAGGCGCGCGCGCGCACGCACGCACGCACGCACGTACGCACACACACACACGCGCGCGCGCGCCCGCACACACACACACACGCGCGCGCGCCCGCACAGCACACACACACACACACGCACACACACACACACACACACACACACACACACACACACACACACACACACACACACACACACACACACACACACACACACACACTTCCTTTTTTCCGCCCTCTCAAAGATCTTTTATTTGAGCGAAATGAATCTCATTTTCTCATTGGAGTCACTTGCATTGGCCGTTTTATACAATAGCCTACCAATGCGTTGTCTCATTCGAAGCAGGTAGCCTGTTTATATAATCTCATTGTCTCTTTCGGGGCACTTACACTGACCGCTTTATGTAATTTGATCGTCTCCTTTGATGCACTTACATGGAGCGTTTTATGCACTTTATACAGTATTTATCATCCTTGATACTGTCATACTGTAAACTGACGCGAGCGTTGCCGCTGTGTACTTAGTACGACTACTCGGACACGTCACAACACCATGACATCATAACTTGAGGCAGTCTCTGCCTCCTGGTAACATACCCCGCTCTCTTCTTGCTTTACGTCCGCAGAAACCATCAGCCCAGTCGTTATTTCAATTTCATCAACAGTTTATGCACTCATGTTAATGTTAGTGAGCTTTTAACCGCAATACCTCTCTCTCTCTGCTGTGTGGTATGTGTGGTGTTGTGTTGTGGTGCTGTGTGTGCGTCGTGCGTCGTTGCTCGTCGTGCGTGCGTGTGCTGTGGTGTGTGTGTGTGTGTTTGTGCGTGCGTGCTGCGTGCGTGCGTGCGTGCGTGCGTGGTGCGTGGTGGTGTGTGTGTGTGTGTGTGTGTGGTGTGTGTGTGTGTGTGTGAGCGTGTGTGTGAGCGTTCGAGTTCAATGCTGCTTTACGTCCACAGAGACCCTCCGGACAATTAGGGACGGGGGAGCTCAGGACGGCCACCTCGACTTTCACACAGCTCCTGACCTCTGACCCCGCTCTCCACGAGAGTCTCTGATACAGCACCTTCACCCCCCCCCCCCCCCCCCCCCTTCCTGTCATTGGCGGGAGCTGCCACAAGTACCATTTTTGTGTTTGTCGCGACAAATAGCAAAACAAGTGTTTTGTTGCGACAAAAATACAAAACACGTGCAACAAAACATGTGCCGCGACAAAACTTTTTTCGCGACAAAATTACGTTTATCGCGACAAAATACCTGTTTTGTCGCGACAAACACGGGTCTGTCGCGACAAAACGACAAAACTTTTGTCGCGACAAAAATGATACTTGTAGCAGCTCCCGCCAACGATACCTCCCCACCCCCAACCCCTCCCCTCTTCATTCACTCCCGTTCATCCTTCCCCACCCGGTCTTTCACCGTCCAGTGTCGTGGCCTGAGTCCCTGAGTTGGGGCGAGCCGAGGTGAAGAGGTCCCATTACAAGGGGAATTAGCCATTTGAGGGTTAGACACAGTATCCGGCGAGAAGAGTCCCTTTTTTTGTTGTCTCTGCTGTCGCCTGATAGCCCCAGGGGTCAGCGGGCTGTGACGAGTTAATCGTCTTGTTTTCGGGTCACTGCCCCGCACAGGCTGCACGTGCCCTGGAGCCGTGACAGTGCAGCGGTGATCCTCTCCTCCTCTTGTGTCGCCTCCTCTCTGGTGTGCTTGTCCTGTCTGTCTGCCATGTGCCTGCCTGATCCGCCTCCCCATCTCCCCTCTCCTCCTCACACACACACACCACAGCACGCGTGCACAACACACACACACACACACACACACACACACACACACACACACACACACACACACACACACACATACGCACCACCACACACACCACACACAGCACACACACACACGCACACACACATACGACACACACACACACACACACACACACACACACACACACACACACACACACACACACACACACACACACACACACACACACACACACACACACACACACACACACTCACACAGCACCTACACATACAACTAGGTGCCTCGACTATTCCAAATCAGTTATCTGTCTCATTTTCCCCGCCTTGATAAAAAAACAAAACAATGCAGTCTGCTGCAAACGGCGTTGATTAGTTGTTTTCATAACTGAATGGTCAGATACTCACCGAGAGAGAGAGAGAGAGAGAGAGAGAGAGAGAGAGAGAGAGAGAGAGAGAGAGAGAGAGACACACACACACACACACACACACACACACACACACACACACACACACACACACACACACACACACACACACACACACACACACACACACACACACACACACAACTTAATCACATACAGAGAAACACAGAGAGAGTGAGTGAGAGAGAGAGAGAGAGAGAGAGAGAGAGAGAGAGAGAGAGAGAGAATATACACACAGAGACAGAGACAGAGACGAGAGGAGAGAGAGAGAGAGAGAGAGAGAGAGAGAGAGAGAGAGAGAGAGAGAGAGAGAGATCTCACTTCTCCTCATCCAGCATCCAGTGATTCGTGGTGACTATGATATTCACTGAATGACCACTTACTTTCGGTGCAACAGAATCTAAGCGGAAGTAAAAAGAGAACCGCTTCAGGCGCAGGTAGTGAGTGATGCCTGCTTTGTTGCGAGGGAGGGAGGAAAGGGGAACAAAAGAAGAAGATGATGAAGAAGAAGAAGAGGAGAACAGGGCCCACCCAGGATTAGCACGCAGTGAAGCGAAGCGACCGAGCGGAAGGCGAGTGGCCGGAGCATCTGGACAGTTCCAGACGGTTGACAGTTTGCTTCTGTGCCAACAGACGCTGGAGCAGACTCAGGAGTGGGGCGAAGAGGTTTTTTTTAGGGATGTAACGAACCTTGATCATCTCCATGTGTGCGCACCATTACCCCCCCCCACACTCCCTTCCCCCTTCCCTCATTTTTGCCCCGAGGCAGTTTCAGTGTGAACATGCTCCAGATAATAAACGCCGTTCGACCATTTTCTCAGAGCTCAGGAGCTGTGTTAAAGTCGAGGTGGCCGTCCTGGGCTCCTCACATAGTTCAGGAGCTGTGTGAGAGTCGAGGTGGCCGTCCTGGGATGTCCGTCCTAACGAGCCTTCTGGCTTCCGTGGACGTAAAGCTATATTGAACCGTGCTTCGGCATTGGTCTCAGCTTGTCCCTAATATGTCAGCCGACATCTGAGGACATTAAGCATCACTTCATCACCATCATCATCTGGGCTCCTGGTCCCTAAAAATAGTCCTGATGGTCTCTGTGAACGTAAAGCAACACCAAAGAAGATGTCGGTTTTTCAGAGCTCGGGAACTGTGTAAAAGTCGAGGTGGACGTCCTGGACTCCCCGTCCCTAATAGTCCTTATTGTCTTCGTGGACGTAAAGCGACACTGAACTTGAATCAGACACTCTCCCGTGGCTCCTTACTTCTGCAGGCTGTTTCTGGCCTGTATTTTGTTATACAGAAATGATAACCTGCCCGTTTTGAGCTGTGTAAATTTAGCTTTGTATTGTCAGAATGCTCGTGTGTCTCTTCTGTCTGTGGACAAGATTTTGCGCTTTACAAATACTTTTATTATTATTATTATTAAATTATTTCTCCGCAGAGATATAATTATGCTTCTGTTTCGTTTTCAAATAAACAAGTTTATTCGTTAACTTTGCTGTAAAAGAGTTGGGCTGCAAAATCAGACAGAAAATGCTATAGTTCAGTTGATAGAGATATATTTAAATAAATATATAGTGTCCAACAATTTTTCCACTAATTGTTCATCTTCTGCTATTGCCCTTCAGTGTAACCTCCAGTATACCCAGTTACTGTAATTTGTGTCTGGTCTGTATATGTAGGTAGTGAAGATGAACACTTGAAGCCATCGAAAGGCAGAAATGACGATGGTCATTATATATATATATATCGTGCAGTTCTCGAGTGGTACTCGTTGCATTACCATACTAATAAGCGCCTCCCACTTAGAACGGAGAGAAAATCGTTGCATGTTTTTAGGGTCTCCGCTGTCAGACGGTAAGTAAACATAGTGCTTAACGTCCACAGGAACCACAAGGCTTACTAGGGATGGGGAGATGATGATGATGATGCAGAGCTTCATGTCCTCAGATGTCGGTTGACATATGAGGGACAAACTGTGACCAATGCCTAAGCACGGTTCAGTGTTGCTTTACGTCCACAGAAACCGTAAGGCTCATTAGGACGGAAAGCCCAGGACGGCCACCTCGACTTTCACACAGCTCCTGAACTCTGATGGGGAGATGGGGGAAGGGGGAGATTATATACCTATCGCTAGACTGTCACCACCAGAATGACTTCTGCATTAAGATGGGCAGCGATGTGAGCCATTTTAATGTTTCATTAATTGTGAGGGACAAAATCACAAGACAGTGTCCACAGACCACAACCTTTGAAGAGAAAGGAGAACCGAAGCGGATTCGAACCGAGGTCCCTCTGCTTACCATCCTAACGCCTTACCACTATGCCAAACCGGCTCACAGCTTTCTTTCGAACACCATGGATATTACCTTTTATAACAGAACGTTTTTGCTTTTGTTTCCTTTCCTCTCTCGTCCCCCTCCCCCACCCTTCCCCCGTTTTTTGCCTTTGTCTTCGTCCTTGTCATCGTCATAGTGCACGTGACATTGACATAATAGGTCTGATGGACCAACCATTATGTGTGACACAAAGTCTTGATGGACCTGTCATTATGAGTGACAGAGAGTCTCTGCTGGTGGTCTCTTTTCGTTTGACCTTTTGTTACCTGTTTGGAAAGAAAGAGAGAGAGAGAGAAAGAAAAAAAGGTGAGAAGGGGCATTAGTTTTGATGGTGGTCGAACCCGTGGTCGCGCGGGGGGAGGTCGGGGGGTGGGGGTGGGGTGTGACGTGTTTGACATCTGCTGCCAGATGGCCACTTCTCTTTTCTTCTTTTTTGGCCTCAGACTTGACCACTCTGGGGGCAAAAAAGGGCTGAATGGTTCGCCCTGAAGTGGTCTTTTTGTTAGTCAAGATTTCTCTCCCTTTGGAACCACGAGTTCTGTACCCTTTTCCTCCTGCTCTGCACAGACCACTGGTGTTGCGCGCCGACGAATCTTTGTCACTGATTTTTTTTTTTTTTTTTTACCTTTTTTTTTTTCCGGGAACGGACCCATTTGTAGGATTTGCCGATTTTTTAATATTTGTCCTGCATAATTATAAATAAAGCTTTTGAGTACCGTCTAACTTAGCCCAATGAACACATGCTTTTTAGTGTTTGTTTTGTTTTCAAACGATCTTTTTCGATTACGGTACAGCGTTTGTCCGCCCGACTGTGAAAGCTCCACACAACAATAAATACGGGGAAAATAGGTGTAATTACAGAAGTACGTGGCCGCCTTTGCCGAGGCTGCCATTGTGTGACTCGCCAACTACAGCTAGCCCGGCAGAAGGAACTCCGTGGCTGAATTGTGAAAGGTCCGTCAACGCCGAACAGTTCTTCTTCAACGAACGCCGGCAAGCAGTCGCGAAATACACTCAGCGACAAGGAAATTAGTACCCCGCGCTCTATAATTACTTCTTGGTGACTATACTGATTGGAGGAGGTTCGAGGGTGTTCAGTACTATAACTTCCGACGGGAGGAGACATGCTGGTAGATCCACCTGGTAAAGGCGGACGGCGAGACGGTTGACCAAGCGGAAAGGTTTCTTTTGTAGAGGAACGTGTGTTGCTTAATAACGCTATATAGCTCAGGACTTGTATTGTTGTGGGTTGATTTGCGACAGTTTGACGTGGCCTGGCTACACTAGCTCTTGCTTTCTTGGAGTGTTTTTGTAAAAAAAAATTATGACCTCCTCTTCGCTGTAATTTCCTTCACTTACACGCCGATTCATCCACCCACACAGCCCCCCTCTCTCACTCTCTCTCCCTCTCTGTCTCTCTCCCCCCCCCTCTCTCTCTCTCATTCTCTCTGTCTCTTTCTCTCTGTGTCTCTCTCTGTCTCTGTCTCTGTCTGTCTGTTGTCTGTCTGTCTGTCGCTGTCTGTCTGTCTGTCTGTCTGGTCTCTGTCTCTGTCTCTCTCTCTCTCTCTCTTCTCTCTCTCTCTCTCTCTCTCTCTCACACACACACACACACACACACACACACTATATATACAACACATATATATATATATATATATATATATATCATATTTGCATCGATCGTGCCCCCCCTCCCCCCACACACACACACACACACAAAATTTGACTGCAAAGAAGAAAGATCTATGCAGCTCCTCGAAAGGTAGATTGTTACATATTTTATATAGGGTCCTACTTCCATGCGCATTTAAAACTGATATCTTAATGGATGAAATAAATGACTAATGAAATAACTAAAAGACGTTACATTACGAATAATGGGTTATATAGTGGGGCTTTTTAATGCTATTTTATTTTATGACATTTCTTTCACATTCCCTGTTGCTGGAAACTGTGCACGACGGTTTTGCTGGCAGCCGCAAGAGCAGCGGTACTCAACTCTGTAGTAACAGTCTACCTTTGGAAGAATGGCATGAATCTTTCTTCTTCGATTTTCAACTGCCGTGGGATCGTTGACACGGGCGGCGCAGGTGTGCTCACCTTGGTTTCCTATGGAGAGGGGCGGGGAGGAGGGGGCAGTAGGGGGAGATCTTCTCCGAAAGTCAACACAACTCACCAACCAAACAAGAGAAAAAATTAAGAGGCATACAGAGTTGAGAGAGAGAGAGAGAGAGAGAGAGAGAGAGAGAGAGAGAGAGAGAGAGAGAGAGAGAGAGAGAGAAGATAATACTTTATTACACGGAGATAAAGATGTATGCACAAGTCGGCTTTTTTACAAATCTATCCCTGATGACAAATACAGAAACAGTTAATACGTCAAAAGAGAGAGAGAGAGAGAGAGAGAGAGAGAGAGAGAGAGAGAGAGAGAGAGAGAGACTCGAAACCGGGTTCGAAACCGCTGTCTCTTGGCGCCTTAGTCAAGAGTCGTAACCGCTCTGCCACCGTCCTGACCGCTCCGTATGTTGCTGCGACTGGTCTGTTTGTTTCTGTATGCCCGGCACATAACGCGCCTACGTGCGAACAGTCGACCTTCCAACGCCCATCCTTTCAGAACGACCGTGTGCATGCACCACACTCCGCCAGACCCGTTCAGCAATGCCCTCCAACTCTGGAGGTGTTGAAGTGTCTGGAGGGTCCTTACCTTCAGGCTTGCATAAGGCAGGACAGGAACGCGGCCGAAATCCAAGCACTGGTTGACGACATCCTTCTTCGGAGGAAGGTGCCGGAAAGCGATGCTTGGAGTGTGAAACGCGGCAGGACAAAAAAGCTTCTATAGTCCAGATACAATCAGCTCATCTGCTCTACTTTTACATCTCTCTCTCTCTCTCTCTCTCTCTCTCTCTCCCCCCCACCTCCTCCACCGCGTCCCACCCCCTCCTTAACCCACACACACACACACAAAAAGAGTGCACCGCCGAACGGAGTCGAGCAGATGAAACACGGCATTTAACATGTTTATTGACATCACTGACATCACTGTACAGTGCGTTTACTAAGTCTGGCAATTTGTGTCCGATTTCTAAGATAACATAATTCTAATAACAAGTATTGCCGGCGATGATAATGAAAAGGCGGAGGAGGAAGAGTGTGTGTGTTTTCTTCTTCTTTTTTCGTACACTTCCAGAATGTCAAAGTTTTGACTGGTTAATTGAGTTTAGATTATAACCCACAAACGCTTTGAGTAACTCTAGCGTATACTTAAGGGGAGATAATTATAGAGGCGTTTCCTGCCTTGGCAAAAACTTAATGCTGGTGTTTGTGTTCTTCGATGCATTTCGAACAAGAACACTGAAACTCTAGTGTTTGATAATAACCTGTATTAATCTTTACATGGTCATATCAGTTTTAATGAGCTTGACTGGTTTTCAAGGTGACTCGCCCTAATATAAACGTACTGGTTGACTGGGCGTAAAACACCGTTACTTACTTCAAAGTGACAGGAGACTCTGAAGAATTAAAGCATAAATATACTGAATAAAAACAATACTCACACCGCATGGTGTTCAAATTTGTCGGTTTTCCGGAAACTGTTTTCAATGAACTGTGGTGACTGACGAATGCTTGGCGTCACAGACAAATATGTAAACATACGCGTAATTAAATAAGACAGGATTAAAAAGAAGAAAGAAAGAATGAATGAAGAAGATGAGGAAGAGGAAGAAAAGGGTCCATACGTTGCATGTGAATCGACCGACTTTTGTTTTAGTGCGTGCGCGCGTGCGTGCGTGCGTGCGTGTGCGTGTGTGTTTAAATTCGACTTGCCTTAAATTTCTTTCTTTTTCTTCTATTTTTTTCTTTTTCTTTTCGTTTCGTTTCAGTGTTGCTTTACGTCCACAGAAACCATCAGGCTTATTAGGGACGGGTTTCCTTTCTTCGCTATCTTCGTCTTTTACTCTTGGTTTCTCAGCCCGTGAACACATTGTGTACCGTGAGGTTTCGAGCAGTGAGTCTGTCTGCTGGTGTACGCGTGAAAGGGAGCGCGTCAAAAGTAGGCAGAAGGTGCAAGTGGAGCAGTGAGTGGTTCAGTGTTGAGCTGCGTGTCGTGCACGCCGACAGCGAGAAGAGGTCCAAAACACGTGGCGCACGGTCTCAAGTGGCTACTGCCACGCGACCCTGCAAGGCCTTCGCTGGCCCCTCCTTCCTCCGCTTTTTTCCCCCTCTCTCTCTCTCAGTCTCTGTCTGTCTGTCTGTCTCTCTCTCTCTCTCTCCCTCCCCCCCTCTCTCTCTCTCTCTCTCTCCCCCCCCCCCATCTGGTTCGCGGTAGCTCATAGGATACATCTAGACATATATCCTGTCTACCCATCAGTGAGCCGGTTTGGCCTAGCGGTAAGGCGTTAGGCTGGTAAGCGGAAGGACCTCGGACCTCGGTTCGATACCGCTTCGGCTCTCCTTTCTCTTCTAAAAGGTTGTGGTTTGTGGACACTGTCTTGTGACTTTGTTCATCACTTATTACTGAAACATTAAAATGGCTCTCATCGCTGCCCGTCTTAATGCAGAAGTCATTCTGGTGGTGACAGTGTAGCGATAGGTATATAATCTCCCCCCCTCCATACCCCTCCGCCTTCTCCCCGTCCCTAATAAGCCTTATGGTTTCTGTGGACGTTAAGCACCATGTTTACTTACTTCTACCCATCAGAATTTTTTTGAGAGTCCAGGTGAGACCAAGAGAGGGGGGTGAGCTGGACTCTCACGAAGAAAGAAGCTAGCCCTGAAGAGATCAAGAGCAGGGAGGTGGTGCTGGGCTAGAGAGAGAGCTGGACTTCTTTTGCTTCAGTTGTTTCCCAACGGCGAAGCTACGGACATTGTCTTGTGACACTGTTCTGCATAGCAGTTGGGACAGCAGGTGGTCGCTGCGCAATGCCGGACGGACACTGGCTTAACGTTCTGTTGATCTGGCGGCGGTCCACGGCAGCCTTGGTCTTCCGGGTTGGCGCCTGTTTCGAGGTTTCACTCTTCTGTCCCCCTTGGAGTGTGTTATTCGCCCGATATTTTTCAAATAGCAAGTGACGTATGCCACGATGACACGTTTATACTTACGGACATACACCGCTTGTACATGTTAGATCACCTGGGGACACGAGAGAGAGAGAGAGAGAGAGAGAGAGAGAGAGAGAGAGAGAACTCAAACTCGAAAACTTTATTTTACAAGGATTGTGGTTTAGGTTCAGTCAAAAACCTGTCTAACAACTAGTCCTTGCTAAGCTACTGATGAGTATAGATATCAAATTACAGGCATTATTTATATACATATAGGCATGAATGAGTGAGTGAAACGTTATACATGAGAATTTCCACACAAACATAACGTGTTCACAGCGCAAGATGAACACATGCACATCATTCAGTTACATATTATGAGCAGAGAG